>JAWPHD010012502.1:0-75415 GCA_037043455.1 Cyrtodaria siliqua | reverse complement strand
AATATTTGCTCACCCAAAACCCTTAATTATGACACAACAAAATGAGGAAGATTATGAAAAAGCAACACACTGCTGGATATGCGAAAATGAAATAGGTAGGAAATGTGGTAAAAACTGTAAAGTAAGAGACCACTGTCATTTTACAGGAGAATACAGAGGTGCAGCACATAAAAACTGCAACCTAAAACTAAAAATAAAACCAAATAAAACAATTATTCCTGTTATATTTCACAACCTCAAAGGATATGATAGTCATCTCGTTATGCAAAAAATACATAAAATGACAGGTAATATTACATGCATTCCAAACAACGCTGAAAAGTATATTTCATTTAGTGCCGGACAACTTAGATTCTTGGATAGCTTTCAGTTTATGGCTTCGTCTTTGGAAAAGTTGGTTAAAGCAATAGACAAATCTGATTTCAAAATTACTAAAAATCAGTTTGGGGGACAAACAGATTTACTTTTACGAAAAGGTGTTTATCCATACGAATATATGGACAGTATGGAAAGATTTAAGGAAACGCAATTACCGCCTATAGAAAAGTTTTACAGTAGTCTCTCAGATGAAAGTATAAGTCCCGAAGATTACGAATACGCTCAAAAAATATGGAAAGAGTTTAACTGTAAAACTCTTGGAGACTATCATGATTTATATCTAAAAACTGATGTAACTCTGTTAGCAGATGTGTTTCAAACTTTTAGAAAAACATGTATGAGTGCATACAAACTTGATGCTTTACATTACTATACAGCACCTGGATTATCTTTGGATGCTTTACTTAAACATTCAAAAATAAAATTGGAACTTTTGACAGACATTGACATGCACTTATTTATAGAAAAAAGTATGCATGGTGGAACTACTATGGTATCAAAACGATATGCCAAAGCAAACAATCCATATGTAGCTGATTATAACCCTAACGAGGAAAACAACTTTTTAATGTATTATGATGCCTGTAACCTCTATGGTTGGGCAATGGGTCAACCACTTCCATATTCTGGCTTTAAGTGGGGGGAATCAGGAAAGTTGCCAGAGTCAAAAGAAGGAAAAGGATATTTTGCAGAAGTGGATTTGGAATATCCTAAAGAGCTCCATGAAGCTCACAATGACTATCCACTTGCACCGGAAAGATTAGCAGTGAAAAAAGAATGGTTGTCTAAATACCAGACAGATCTGTTGGAAAATAATAGCATGATAAATACAGAACAACTAGTCCCCAATCTTATGGACAAAGGAAAATATGTGTTACATCACAAAAACCTGGAACTGTATTTATCTTTAGGCATGAAACTAAAGAAAATACATAGAGTAGTAGAATTTAATGAAAAACCATGGATGGAATCATATATTCGTTTAAACACAGATCTTAGGAAAAAAGCTAAATCACAATTTGAAAAAGATTTTTACAAGCTTATGAATAACTCTGTGTTTGGCAAAACAATGGAAAATCTACGCAAGCGGACAGATATAAAACAAGTCAGAACTGACGGCTCTGAAAATGAAAAAATAAGAAAAATAATAGCCAAAACCAACTTTAACAGGCGTATACAATTTTCAGATGAATTATCAGCAGTACATGTAAACAAAACAAAATTAACATTAAACAAACCAATTTATGTTGGAATGGCAGTATTGGATTTATCAAAGTACCATATGTATGATTGGTATTATAATACTTTGAAAAAAAGGTACAAAAATAACTGTACTTTATTATACACAAATACTGACAGCTTGCTTGTAGACATCAGAACAGATGATGCATACAAAGACATGGCTGAAATGAAAGATGAGTATGACTTGAGTGATTATCCTCAAGATCACCCAATGCATGATGATACAAACAAAAAAGTATTGGGTAAAATGAAAGACGAATGTGCTGGTGTTGCTATAGCTGAGTATGTTGGATTAAGACCCAAGCTATATTCGATTTTGAGAGCGGATGAGCAGATTATTAAAAAAGCAAAGGGTGTAAAAACTTATGTAGTCAAAAAACATATAAATTTTGAAAACTACAAAGATGCACTATTTAACAAGAAAAAATATACCCATGAAATGAATATGATGCGATCAATAAAACATCAAATATACGGCATAACAGTAAACAAAGTTACATTATCACCATTTTACTCAAAAAGATATATCCGAGAAGATGGAATTACAACTGATGCATATGGTTTTTATAAAAACTTATGAATTCGGGTATCAGCAGGAACAATAAGTAATTCTTCTTTGACAAATCCTCTCTGTGGCGCTGGTGCTTTCAAATAATAAACTCTTATACCTTGCGTCACCATATAACTTTTAATCTTGTGAATATCTACACTCCACATTGGATCAGTTGCTCTGCGTCTTCCACCTTCTTGTTCCCCGGGTTGATATAAATATCTTACACTTGCATTCATACAGATAGGATCATCTTTTAATATTTTCGTTTCAACAGGAGGAGGCTTTTTTGTCTCCGCATTTATGGCTTTAACAACTTCTGGTAATCTTTTTACCCATTCTTTATTACGTTTTAGGGAATCTATTTCCTTAGCATACTGATAGCCAAACAATCTTTCAGCTAATGTTCTGTTAAATCTTTCCACTAAAGCTTGGTCTCTGTGTATTTCTGTTTTGCCTCGTCTGATATTTACTTTGTGTTTTGACATCAACTGTGATACTGCACCCATAAATTCTCTGCCTGGATCCACTTGTAATAATTTTGGATATTTCAGATGTCGACTGTATATATTTTCAAATGCTTTGGCAACTTCTTTACTATCCTTGGAAGTTAGTGGCTCTGCTTCTTTGTATCTACTTGCAATATCAACCACAGTCAACGCATATTTATATGTCTTGCGTCCACGACCAATCCCAAAAGTATCATGCGCTAAAAATAACAAATCAGCTTGATGCACTCCATTTTTAGCAGAAACATCAAACCTGGGTCTAACTATTTTCTTTGGCGCAGGTAAATAAATCTGCCACACAGCTTGTTTTTTTAAAAATTCTAATGCCTTTTTTTCACTAACACCAGCCTCTTTTGCTAATTTTTTAACTGCTGTGTAACCCCTCGAAAATCCTTTTGGGCTGTAATAAATCTTTTCCATTTTTTTCTACTAAAGATTAAACTTTATATAACTATAAAGAAAAAATGGATATCACAACTGCAAAATTTGATGAACTGCTCGAAGAGCAATATCAAAATAGCACAAAGAAATGGACAGACTTGGAACTAAATAAAATATACACTATTACAGATACGAAAATAGTAGAAACTGAATATGGTCCATCCATGGTATTGACATTATTAGACAACGGTGAAGTATGGGCGCCTGATCATCTCAAAAATAAATTAGAGAAGAGTGCTAAACCACCATATTATATTCGACCACTTGGATTGAAGCCATGTAAAAACAACAACAAAAATAGGTATCATGCATATGACTTAGTCTTTTCAAAGTAAACTTAGTCATTTCAAATCCAAAAAAGTCCAAAGTAATTTTAGTTTTAAACTATTTTTTTTTTATGAAATCAATTTATACGCCACAAATCCAGTTGCAGCCATGCCCACCACAATAAACGTAATCTCTCTATTTTGTTGATCCGGAGATGGTGTATAAAAATCACTCAACTTGGGCTCCGGTTCCAAAAGCAAATGTTTGCCAGTTATATAATAATACTGCTTCATAGCTTGGTCTACATCATCAAAAGTCTGCTCTGCATGATGCTCTTTTTGCAGTTGCTTATTAATAAAATCTAACCTCTCTGTTCTTTTTTTATTCCACTCCGCTTGGGCTGCGTTTAATTGTTCTACGGTTTTGTCATGCCTTTGTCTTTCCTCAACTGAATGACTTCCCATTTTTGAAAAGAAATAATTTGAACCGCTAAATGCCAATGCATTTGTTAATGCACCACCTATCATCATTGCTACTGCACTTGCCATTTTTTTTATATATATTTTTTTTAAAATTATTTCATAATATCCGCAGGAATAATACCTTGCTTAATCAACATATCCTTTGTAGCCATTGCTAACATTATATCCACAGACAGCATCCCAACATCTACCATATTAAAATCCACTTTAGGGGCTGGTCTTTTTAGTATTTTTCTGCCAATTTCAGAATATCCAACAGTTAGAAGTGTTTCCACTCCAGCATGATACATCATATTTACAATTTGTTTTCCGTCAAAACTTGCTGCCATTTTTTTTATATGATTATTTTTTTAAAATAAATTATTAAAAATCAAACGGGTCTTTTGGTGCAACATGAACAGGTTGCACAGCTACAGGTTGCGTAGCAGATTTCTTGTTATAAATATACAAACCCAACCCAGCAATGCCTAATAAAACCAGACACGGTGGAATATAATTTTTGTATACGTTTATTTTGATTTTTTCTGGTTCTTCTTCACCTATTGTTATTTTTGTTATTTGATTTGCAGCATCTTGCTTTGCAGCATTTTGATTTGTAACATCTTGAAGCAAACGCTTTGCCTTTCTTGCCGCTGCTCCTTTTTTTCCAGCTTCTATTCTTTTTGGATTTTTTACTTTTTGTTGTTCAACAGGTTGTGTAACAACAGGTATAACTTCACTCTCTTGGTTCTCCATTTATATTATCTATAATTTTATTTTTATTAAAATCAATATGTCTAACAGTTGTCAGTATTGCTGTAAATGGTGCTAAGCACATTCCATACCTGTAATACAACTCACAACAAGCGCTTGTCAAAGCATGATTAATAAATGGGTCTTCCTCCAAATCTTCTATCAGCTTTGGTGGATTGGTTACATTAACATATTTTGATACTCCCATCACATACAAGTTAATAAAAGAATTGCCTAAAGTCTTAGTCATGCTTGCCCCAAGCCTTGCTTCATATCTGAAGTAAAGTTTGTTAATTTCATCCGGGGGCATGCTATCTATATTTGTGAGTTGTATGTCTTTACCCAAATATTGACGGCTACCACCGCCAGCCACTATGGCTGATAATCTTTCTTTTTTTGTTTCTTGTTGCTTTGATTCATCTGGTTCCGTCTGTTCCGATATATTTTGTAATAGTTCTTCCGCATTCAATTTTATATAATTAATCTTATTTTTTATCTTGAAATAAATATAAAACACAAAACAACTAGCTGCGATATTCATGCAACTAGTAATTGTTAGTATTGTTAATAGCATTGTTATTAACATTGCTATTTTTTCTATTAACATTATTAATTTGCTGCAAGCATTGCTATTAACATTGCTACTTTGCTATGAGCAATGCTATTAGCAATACTATATTCATGGTCAGTATTGCTATTAACATTGCTACTTTGCTGTTAGTATTACTATTAGCAACAGTTGTAAAAAAAGGTATTATATCTGCGTGGAATAAATATATTTTGTAATAATAAAAAAATATTATATAAGAAAAAATGGATTTGAAAATAACAGACGGTGAGATTAGTGATTATAACAAAAATAAAATAGCACTGGATGTTATGACAAGAGATGACGTAAAATGTTGTATATGTGTTTCAGAAAGTAATTTTTTACAAACGTACGAAAAAGGTGCACAGGAAACGCCTGTAATTTCTGTGACAAAGGATGACGTAGAATATTTTATATGTGAGCCGAGAGAGTATGTTTTACAAGACCCACAAAATATGAGTAGTGTTTTACAAGACCCACAAAACATGAGTAGTGTTGTTACACCGATATTGGTTTGCACATTGAGTGCATTGAGTACAATGGTTATATGGGAAACTATAGTTTGTATTTTTAAAAAAATTATTCAACCCAATAACCAGTTGGTTGGTCAGTCCTCAAAATTAACTTCGAATATTTAGTCTTAGCTAAAGCTTTTCTTATCCTAGTTCTCTCCTCCAGCGTCGGAATAACATCATTTTCTCTCAAACAATTTTCATAACTATCTCTGTCTTTGGTGTAAAATATACACAACCATTTTGCTTGCTCTCTCAAATCTTTCAATACAGAATTATATCTCTGTGAAATGACCCACACTGATTGTTTGGCGTGACGACCAGAGAATGCTAACTCTGATAACATATCTTTTTTCTTTGTTAATTCTTTTGTGGCTGAGCAATCGTCAATAATGTATAATGTGGGCTGGCCAGCATATTGTTTGAAAAAGAAACGCAACAGTTCTTGTAACATTTCTTTACCGTTGCTCACGGGATTGACAATTATTATTTTTTTATCTTTAGGGTTTTTCACATCTCCTATCCATGATCTATTTTTATAAGCCTCGTTCCACTCTATGGTTGGACACAATATAATTATATGTTTAAAAACTCCAACATACTCTTGTTCAAGTATGTTAAGAACAAACTCTGTTTTACCACAGCCTGTTTGCCCACAAATAATGGCACTGTGTGAATATTTAGGATATTTTTGTTGCAAACTAGTATATTGCTTTTTCGAATCTTCCATCTTCGAAATGGTTTTGCGCATCTTATATTATATATAGATAAATATTTAAAGTTTGATCTGCATCTGCTTTTTTATTTATTAATATCGTTATGCCTTCACTGCCGTTTTCTATTCTTCTTCATCTGCCGTTTAATAAATTGTCATTACATGTACTAAGGTCAAGCCACAAAGCATATGATTTTGTCAGATAGGTCTCAAGAGAAACACTGGTAAAGTTTAAGTCCCTTGCTGCTATTTCTGTCTCTTTGTTTCTTTTTGATGTCAAGGCAAAATATTTGTTAATTTCATCCCAATGTTGATATGCCTTCATACCCTGACTATACCCCTGATTTGGTAATCCTTCTATTGTCATTTCAACCTTTTCAATCTTTGGGTTGTAAAAGGATTCTGTGCTTGTTCTTTCTGGGTCTTCAAACAGCATTAAAATACCTTTCATGCTCCGTGCTGGTGTATTAATGTTGATGTTCCAAAGAGTATCAGATTTGTTTGCTATTATTTTTCTATGTCGCAAAATACGATCATACATAAATGACATCTTACCATTGATTTGCTGCCTTATTTGTCTGGCTAATTCAACATCACTAACCATATCAAATTCCAAGCAGATATTTTTTATTACATAAGATGCAACAGCATCGCTGCTTTTGATAACTTTGTTATAATCGTTAAACGTTAATTCATATTCTAACCTATCACCAAGCCCCGCTTGATGAAATGGCATATGACTTTCTAACATTTCAAAGTCCAGTGGAATACAAAATCTATTTCCGTAAGCTGTTGCTATAGCTTCATCTCCGGTGTCTGAGGAAGCATCTCCCGCACCAACTCTATGTTTTAACATGTTTGCTTTACCAATACCTTGGTAAGCTATGTTTTGTCGTTCAGTAGGGCTTTTCCATAAATCTACATAACAATGATATTTATCACTGTCATCTATTGACATGACTTCATTGCCACTTATTCTTATTGTCATTTTTTTCACAATTGTTCTGCCCAGATTTTGAAATAGAGTAGCGTTGGCGTCTGTTCTGCTTTTAAGTTCTATTTCAAAGGCAAGACGAGCAGTACCTGGAACTATCACATCATTAGTACTTAGATTTGGAAATCTCACAAGCAGTTGCTGGTTTTGGTCTATTGTTGAGGGATTATTAGTTATTACTACACTTGTGCGGATGCCTTTGACACCATGAGGTTCTCTTAGTTTTCTATGAGGGCTGAGTTTGTTTCCGTAAGCTGACATTGTTTTTATTTTTTAAATATATTTTTTAAAATTAAATAAAATAAACAATGGCTGAGGGTGGATTTAAAAATCCTGCGTTCGATATTGTAGATATGACTGAAGAAGACTTGGATAAATTACTTGAAGACGAAATTATACAACCTGACCCAGAATTCCAGAGACAAATTGTAAATGAAAATAACTATATTGATCAGCTTCAAGGGGAAGATAAAACAAAAGAACAGCTTACACAAAAAAAGTGGTTAGTAGATCAATTTTTTACTGAAGTTAATGCTGAAATCAGCGGAATTGATTATAAAAATGATTTTAGAGTGGCTGAGGACGAAAACGGTAGACCAATGTTATATGCAGTTCGGCTGGGAACGGATGATGTTCCACTTACCTATTATAAGGGAAATAATCCAGAAGAACCAATCAAGTTTTATGTGCTGGACACTTTAGTTAAAAAAAATTGCCTTGACTTTGTAAAAAATGATTTAAAAATGTATGATTATTTAGTTCGACGTGAAAGAAAGGCTCAGGGTAGAGCAGAATTAGCATCCTTGGCAAAAACAAGAGACACCATCACAAAAGAAGGAGAAAATATACCAATGCAAACGTTTTCAACAACTGAAGATGTACAAAATACAGTAGATGCTGTAAATACAATTGAGAGTGATTTGAGTAATATAATAGATAAAACTCATCCTAAAACTGCTGTTCAACCAGAAAGTCTAACACTGCGAGAGATACGAGGTTTAGATAAGAGATTGCAAAGCTTCCGTGGAGAACCTACTAATAATCTCTCAAAGCTCACTGAGCTTGATAAAGATATAGCAAAAGAAAAACAAAAATTAGAACAGGTTATCACCCCCGGGCAGGAGGATGAGTTTCAACAAGAGCGCCTACGTGACAGAATAAAAAACTTAGAAGATGAAAAAAGTGCACGACTTGAAGCGGCGAGTGAAAACAAAGAAGCATTACGCAGTCAAATAAACAGGATAAAAGAAACTATAAATAAGGTGTTAAAAGAAGACACAACATTGGGTGAGAGAATCAAAACCTTGTTTAGGGAGTAAGGTATTACTATTGTTAGTATTTTGACTGCCTTTGGTATGATTATTGGGGTATTAGTTGAGACCATTATTCCTACAACAGGAGGAGGGACTGCACCTGTTCCGACTCCAAAACCTGATCCATCAAGTGTAAAAGACTGGATAAAAAAACAACTATTTAATCTTGGTAAACTTCTTGCCAATCTAGCTGGTAAAGCTGCTGCAGCACTCCCAGGAGTTATTGGTGCAATAGTATCATGGCTTTTATCTGCAACAGGTAATGTTATTAATTGGCTTGGTAACAATCTATGGGCTTTGCTTGTGTTTGTTTCCGGGTTGTTGTATGTGGCAGCCAAAGAGTGGTTCAGTAAATCTCGTAAATAAGTAATGCAGCAAGACCTATTACTATGGTACTAACAATTATAGTTGTTTTGTTATCTTCGTGTTCAATCGCTATTTTTTTTTATTTCTGATGGGTTATGTTCCACAGTTTTATGTATTGATTTATCAGAATGTTCCGGTAAAAAATTCTTTGTTGTGGTGCCTTGAAACGGTTGAATATTTTTTGATGGCACTGGTTTTACATTTACATCATTATTCAATCCTAATGCTTGTGCATCGGTTGCTATTACAATTTCATTATTGTAGTCTTGTATTGTTCCAATTCTTAATTCCATGTTACTCGAAGACATGTACAATCCACTTCCATAGACAAAATTTACTTTACTTCTTGCATATTTTAGGGTGTTTTCATATCTTGAAATTTGACTGGGCAAGTCGATGGGGCTATTTATTGCGTCCTCTACATTTGCTAAAAAAAATTTCTGTGCATCAAATGCTGTTCCAGTTCCAAGTATATCTGTTCTTGTTTGTGATTGTGAACCAAGAATTGCCCAGCAGTATGTTCTTATGCTGTCATTGATTCTTTCTACTCCAGCTCTTGTAAATCCAAATGAACAATCTAGTATAAAAGTAGACCAGCTGTTGTCAGCCTCAGATCCTTGGGCGATGTAATCAATGTGATATGTTTTATCACTCTCATAGACTGTAAAACTCATCGTTTTGTTGTCGTACACAGTATTTTCCAAAGGATGATAACCAATATGTGTCCAGTAATTATAAATTGTTCCTAGACCATCATTATAGCTTTGTTTCTGTCTCCAGTCTGAATATAAGTCAACGTTAAACTCCTTACATATTCTTTCGTACGCGTTTCGGTTATATGTGTTATTAAACGCATTCCAATTTGAGTCTTGCGGCATTGCTACACTCATCTCAAATAATATTCTTCTGACTTGGTAATAGACATGAAATCGAAATAACGAACCAACCAAAGTATCAGCCTTTAGATGATGGTTGAAATCAATGCCACATCCAGTTGTCGCACACCAAATAGCAAAGTTTAACTGATTCTGCCAAAATAACATCCAATCTGTTCCCAACGTTGAACTATAGCATCTGATTTAACGTATGGGAGTTTGTATTTTTCAAAGACATTGGGGAATGATGCTTTAAAGCCTTTACCGTCTGATGTAATGACTATGTTTTGATTTATTATATCTATCACTTTCTTGCTAAACGTACTTGAATATTGGGCATCTGGGTTATATTTGATTCTTTAGAAATCATTTTTATTTGTTTTTTTATATATATATATATTAAAAAAAATGTTTCATACAATTTCAAACATAGACAACTCTATTAACTTACAACAGTATATCGATAATAGAAATGGAACTAAGCGCGTTGGATTAAAAAGTTTTACATACACTATTGGTTGGTTTAATATTAATCATGAAGTCATAAAGACAAGAAACCCAGATAAAACTTATCATTTCCCAGATGGACTCTATAACTTTAAAGACTTGATAAGAGTTTTTAAAATTCTAAATGAAAAGATTATCCTGAACATTATTGTCCAAGATGCTGAAGCCTTTTTAGATACATCAATAGAGACACGAATGTCAAGCGGTCATTCAAAAATGCTGGGATTTGAGGACAAAAAATGGTTAAAAGGTCTTCATTTCGGAGATTACCCAATTGATTTAGCTCCTTATAAACAACTATATGTTCATCTGAAACAAGTTAATACGAGTAGTAATTATTTCAATGGTGCACCAAGCACTATTATAGGTGTTGTACCTGTGGTAAATAAGCAGTTTGGAGATATAGTATATACAAGTTTTTATCCTGAATATCACTGTCTTATGAATGGTGCAATTACTGAATTGAAAATAGAAGTCAAAGATGAGTATGGCAACAAAATAAATAATCACGGTTTGCCTATGAGTTGTGTTTTAGAAATTATTTAAAAAATATATTTTTATAAAAAAACAAAAAAAAACAATGAGTATATTTGGACCAACAAGACCTGAACAAAAAACAGGAGACTTAGCGGCTTTGATAGGGATTGTTTCAGATTTACAAAGGCGAGTTTATACTTTTGATGACAAGTTTGATAATCTTAAATACGGGATTATAACAATATTTGCAGAGGCTAAGGGTCCACTTGTATCAAACAGAATACTCTCATTTGGTAACGGCGGGGCAGAAAAAAATGTGGGGCATGTAATGACACGCCGTGGACGGATTATGGGAATAGGTTTAGCATGTGAACGATTAGTTGGTGACGTAACTGTAATAGTTTCTGTCAATGGTGTTGAACAACCAAATTATGGTATAACGCTTCACATCATTCCACGCAATCATGATAACTTTGATGAACCTTTAGAGATTGGTGCTGGTTCTGTTGTTAACTTTGTATGCAAGGTTGCCAACGCTACAGCTGTAAATACGGTGGCATCATTATTAATTGAATTAATTTAATTTTTTATTTATTAATAAAAAATGAAGCAACCAACAGCACCAAGTTTATATCCTGAGTTGCCAGTGGAAGACGGACAAAATTATAGATTACAAAAGATTTCAGAAATTGAAAAAAAGTTAATTACAGAACGAGATATACGTCAGTCACTTTATAAAAAATATAAACGTGGTATTAATATTACAGATGGAATTGACACTACCTTAATATCTGCAGGTGTTATTATGGCTGGGATTGGATTTGTTATTCCAGTTTTGTTACCTTTAGAAATAGCAGCAATAGTATGTGGAGCTACAGGTGTTTGTGTTAATTTTATCAGACGCAAGCTTAATGTAAAAGCTCAAAAACATCATGAAATAAAAACTTTGGCAGAGGCTAAGTTAAATAGTATAATACAGTTAATATCAAAAGCGTTGAGTGATGCACAAATATCTGATCAAGAGTTTAAGATGATTTTAGATGAGTTAGATAAATATTATAGTTTAAAAGAAGACACCAAACAAAAAAAGGCTAAAATAAGTGAAGCTCAAAAAAAAGAACTAGTGGAACAGGGAAGAAAAGAAGCAATGGCAACATTACAAAAAAGTCTAAAAAGTGTGTAATAAATTGTTTTAGTAATGTGTATGAGTACGATCCACCACCTTTGTATTCAAGGTCAGAAAATTGTTAATTTAAATGTAATTTTGATAACAAATCAACAAATTTGTTTTGTATTAAATAAACATTTTATAATTTTAATAGCTCTAAAAAAAAAATTAAACTTGCAATCTTCACTACACCTATTTTAAAAAAGTTTTAATAAATCAAGTAAATCACCATAAAATGGTGAATTAGGTGCAAATTTCAACTTTTATTAAAAAATCTCAAAATATAACTCTAACCCAGCTTATTTCAAGGGGTGGATTTTTTGGGTGGATTTTGGGGTTGTTTGGGTCATATTCGTTTTGGTCCAGAAACCCCAATTTACATATATATAGTGACCATTCACATTCCCCATTAATCCCTCATTAATCCCTCATTAGTCAGTCGGTATACTATTCGGTTAAATACGTATCGCGAGTCGATAGATGCGAGGTGGCTATACTCATAATTGACCTTTTGCTCGAGGTGTTCGGGTAACCCTTGCTGACTAAAAAAGCTTCAGATCTGTATCAGTACTTTTGAAAGATAAATAGTGTTATGTTTTATGTACATTTTACAAATATAAGTCAAGAAAATCCATATAGTATGAGTATATGTTAACGAATTATTTTTCTTTATTTTTTTTTTAACCAGAATATCAGACCAAACGAAGGCACTTTGAAGTATTTGTTTTTTAAAAACCATAGGAATCTATTCGATAATAAGATAAGGCACGGTTCCCTGATTCCTATGTATCCTTCCCTTCTCTCTGTGGCGGCTCTAACTAACATATACTGTGTTGATGAGCCGTTAAACAACATTCAATTCTGTCCAACACCTGGCAACAGATTTTGTGAAAAGGCGGTATCAGTTTTGGATTGGATGAGACACAAAACATTGTTATATATTAAATGAATTGACTTATATTTGTAAAATGTACATAAAACATAACACTATTTATCTTTCAAAAGTACTGATACAGATCTGAAGCTTTTTTTTGGGTCATATTCGTTTTGGTCCAGAAACCCCAATTTACATATATATAGTGACCATTCACATTCCCCATTAATCCCTCATTAATCCCTCATTAGTCAGTCGGTATACTATTCGGTTAAATACGATGCATCAGTATTTGGGAAAGGGAACACATTGTCTATATACTCGCGTGTATGATATGTAAAAGAAGTGTATTATATATTAATTGATAATACTAATTATACTGGTTTGTGAAAATATTTACAATCGCTTGCTTGCCATATTTAAATTTTGTAACTCATAGACATGTTTTGTCTTTTGGATGAATAAAGTTATCTATCTATTAAGACGTACAACTCTGACTGCAGTGCGCATGTCATTTGATAAACAAGTTACCTCCCCTCGACATTAGATAACAGGGCATCTCGTAGAAAACAAAACATTATCAACAAGAGAGTTCATAGTTCTTGAGCTGCCTGTAGACCCACTCCACCACCGCCACCCCTCCAGGGGAATTTTGTAGAGTATAATTTTCTGAAAGAACATACATTAAGCTTCAAAATGAGACGTGTGCCATCTGAGCATTGGGCCTTTAATGAGTTATGGGGGAAAACGTTGCGTTTTTAGACGAAAATCGCCGAAATCTGGAATTATTTTTAGAAAAAAAATGGAATATATTAGAACCAATTTGAATTGATGGAATCTTTATCGGAACGCATCTCTACATGTCCCACCATATAATTTATTGATCCGATACTTAACTATTAAGATTTTGAGTGAAAATGTTAAAAAATTGAATAAATTCGCTGATTTCTGTAATACATTGGGGGGTATTTAACTAAGAATTAGAAATTTATCTAATACAATAGAAAAAAGAAATATTGCAACCTTTTTGGGCAGTGTAAGGTCCAGTGATTAAATAGAAAAAAGTTCCAAACCGCATGATGTTTGGAAATACCTTAATTTTGGGGCGAAATATGTGTATTTTTGTCAAAAATCGCAGGAATCTGGAATTATTTTTTAAAATTAGTTCGAACATAAACTTATCAAATTGAAGCAATAGAATGTTGCACAGCATACATTTTCAAGTTTTTCCTGGCATCATATATAACATATGTGCTCAAATATTGGCATTTTAGGGCAAAATGTTGGAAAAAATTACAAAAATCACTGATTTCTGTAATCCACTGGGGTATTGGGTTAAAATTTAGAAATGTTGATAGACAAAGGTCAAATAATTAAGTAGAAAAAGGTCCTGAACCATATGATGCTTAAAATATTGCCTTAATTTTCAGGCGAAAAATGTGTATTTCCGTCCAAAATCGACGGAATCTGGAATTATCTTTTGAAAATAGTTTTAACATAAACTTATCAAATTGAAGCAATAAAATGTTGCACACTATACATATCCAAGTTATTTATTTTATCAGATATAACATGTATGCTCAAGTATTTATATTTTAGGGCAAAATGTTGAAAAAATTACTAAAATCGCTGATTTCTTTAATGCATTGAGGTATTGGGAAAAAAATTAAAAGTGCATAGAAAGAACGGGAAAAAAATATACCAGAAAACCCATAAGAAGGTGGTAAATGCTACTTTATTTTGTTGGAGGAAAATGTGTTTTTAATAAAACCTGGATTTTTTTCTTCAAAAAGTAATTTTAAACATACATGTTACAACGACATATCGCCAGATGAGAGAAAAAAGTGTCGTCTTTCTTCTATAGAACGTTCCTACTCTCACCTGGCGATATTGCCATTGACCCATCATATGTTTCCAAGGAGGGCATGGCACGCTGACATTTTATTGGCTTTTATAAGTAAACAAGCCTGCTCTAGCTGATACCTTATGGACATTTGTTAAAAAATGACATGACAGAACCTCCCGAACAAATACAACACATCATGTACTAGTTCTTGAGCTGGCTGTAGATCCCCCTCCCCCATGGGGGATTTTGTAGGATTTTGTAGGATATGATTTTCTGAAAGAACATACAATAAGTTACAAAATGAGACAGGTGTGCCATCAATTCTGAGCGTTGGGCTTTAGTGAGTAACGTGCATGTAAACTATGTTACCTTACATTACAATTAAAATTTCAATGTACATTAAAAACGTTAAATATAAATTAAATCAAAACCATGTAAAAAACATAATACATGTACCTTTATTAATATAAGTTGAGAAGCGTTTCAAACTTTATGAAACTATTTTGTAATTTACGTTACACCACATTCATTACCAAAAAACTTATTTTTAGTGCAAATAGGTTGCTGTAAAAACTGGTGATCGTCTGTAAGTAAGGGTTTCTATATATCAAAATGTTAATTAGACTGTGTATAATATGCATATATATACTAGCCGAAATTTAGGTGTAACACAATAAAAAGAAATCAAACATGGCGTCCAAGATGGTTCCGTTGTGTCGCAAGATCTGTAGGCCGGCCCAGCAGCCGTCGCTATTTCTCTATAACTATACTGTATATAGCTCTTGGTGCCATGTTCGAGGCCCGAACTCAGATAGCCCTCCCCTGATACGGTCTAGCAACCGAGTGCCACGCAAAACGGGGACCTTTGCCGAGGCTGACCACCGTTCCTGTTGAGTCATAAAACCTGTGGGTCGGCCCAGCGGCCGTCGGCTGTGGCTCAAGGCTATTTCTCTCTATATAACTATACTGTATATAGCTCTATGTGCCATGTTCGAGACCCGAACTCGGGAAGCCTTCCCTCTGATACGACCTAGGGACTGAGTGCCACGCGTAGCGAGGACCGTTGCCGACGGCTGGCCACCGGTCCCGTTGTGTCACAAAATATGTGGGTCGGCCGAGCGGATATCGGCCGAAGGTAGGTCAACGCTATTTCCCTCTATATAACTATATGGCTCAATGTGCCATGTTCGAGACTCGAACTCGGGTAGCCTTCCCCCTGATACGACCTAAGGACTGAGTGCCACGCATAGCGAAGACCGTTGTCGACGGTTGGCCACCGGTTCTGTTGTGTCGCAAAATATGTGGATCGGTCCAGCGGCCGTCGGCCGAGTGTAGCTCAACGCTATTTCCCTCTATACATATATAATTATACTGTATAAAGCTCTAGGCCAGTTACGAGGTTCGAGACCCGAACTCGCGTAGCCTCCCCCTGATACAGCCTAGCGATTGAATGCCACGCGTTGCCGGGAACTTTGCCGACGGCTACCCACTAGTCCCGTTGTGTCACCCAATATGTAAGTCGGCCCAGCGGCCGTCGGCCGAAGGTCGTTCAACGCTATATCCTTCTATATAACTGTATATGGCTCAATGTGCCATGTTCGAGACTCGAACTCGGGTAGCTTTTCCCCTAATATGGACTAGCGACCAAGTGCCACATGTACTGAGGACCTTTGTCGACGGCTGGCAACCGGTCCCGTTGTGTCGCAAAATCTGTGGGTCGGCCCAGTGGCCGTACGCAGAAGGTCGCTCAACACTATTTCTCTATTTATAACGTATACTGTATATAGCTCTATGTACCATGTTCGAAATGCCGGTAACGTGGTAAAGTCCAAGTCGCCAGTTGGTACACGTACATGTTCCAAAATGCTCTACACATAATGGGCTTTCAGAAAAATAGGGTGTACAAAATTCCCCCTGGGGTGAGGGTTACTCCAACTAGCTTACAGTCTATTTTTCTATTGTACCAGTATTATATATTTTTCTAGATTTTAACCCAATACCCCCAATGGATTGCAGAAATAAGTGAGTTTAGTCCTTGTTTCCAACATATTTCAGCAGATATGCTATATATGACGCAAGGAAATACTTGAATATGTATGCTGTGCAACATTATATTACGTCAATTTGATAAGTTTATGTTAAAACTATTTTCAAAAATAATTCTAGATTCCGTCGATTTTTTACAAAAAATACACGTTTTTCGCCTAAATATTATGGTATTTTCAAGCATCATACGGTTCGGGACTTTTTTCTATTTAATTATTGGACCTTTATCTATTCAAAAATGTTACAATGTGTCCTTATTCAATTGTATTAAATTCGTTATATTTTAACCCAATATAAATATTTGAGCACATATGTTATATATTGTGTCAGGAAAAACTTGAATATGTATGCTGTGCAACATTCTATTGCTTCAGTTTGATAAGTTTATGTTCAAACTAATTTCAAAAAATAATTCCAGATTCCGGCGATTTTTGACAAAAATGCACATATTTCGCCCCAAAATTAAGGCATTTCCAAACATCATGCGGTTTGGGACTTTTTTCTACTTAATCACTGGACCTTACCCTGCCCAAAAAGGTTACAATAGTTCTTTTTTCTATTGTTTAGATATATTTCTAATTTTTAATTAAATATCCCTAATGTATTACAGAAATCAGCGATTTTTTCCATTTTTTAATATTTTTATCCAAAATCTCAATATTTAATTATCGGATCTATAAATTATATGGTGGGACACGTAGAGATGCGTTCCGAGAAAGATTCCATCAATTCAAATTGGTTCTAATATATTCCATTCTTATTCTAAAAATGTATTCCAGATTTCGGCGATTATCGTCTAAAAAGGCAGTGTTTTCCCCAAAAGAAATATAAAAAGATCGGACAGGGAAAGTAGCATTCAAGGAGGACACTCAACCACAAAACACAGAAACAAACACGCAAACAGACAAACAAGAAGGCAAAAGCAATAATAAATGCAAACGACATCACAAACACAAAAGGGTTGACAATAGGGCTACTGCCTTGGAACGGTCAGTGACAAAGTAGGCCACTGGGGGTTTAAACCGGTTCTAGGGTGCACCAAACCTCACACTTACCCTACTGTCATCCCATTAAAACAGGACAGTGTAAATAAAGAAATCCCCGCCATGATCTAATCTCTAACCAACAAGGCAGCATCAATAGGCAATATAAGTAAAACACAAATATGCTCGTGTAAAAATAATACAAAAAAACAATAGCCTAGAAAGCCACAATGAAGGTACTCAATGACTGAGCAGTAAGAGAATAAACCATTAAGGGCACGACAAGAAAGATCATGGACAAACATCAAACGCCACCGTCCCAAAACTCACTAAAGCCCCAACGATCAGATGGCACACATGTCTCAATTTGAAACTTACTGTATGTTCTTTCAGAAAATCATACCCTACACAATTGGGGGGTGGGGGTGGGGGGGGGGGGGTGGTTGGGGGGGGGGAGGGTTTCTCCTACTAGCTCACAGCCATACGTACAAGGACACAATTTCAAACATAAGAACGCCAGGCCTTTTTAGTAAACGTAATGTTAGTCATACACCTTTAGACTCATAATTAATTATAACGCACCAGGATTTTGAAACGTGCTGTGTCTTGTAAAATGCATTGATAATTCTGATGCAACAAAACACATTGTGTTGACCGTTTGCTCTCTTAAAAATCGTTATAGCTAAGGTATGGTGTACTATGTTACATTGGTGGTTGATTTTACTTCTGCCGTTATTATACAATGTGAACAATGTAAACCTAAAATAAGGATGTTCAGGTAGGCAGCTGGCTGCCCACTCACTCGGACACGTGAATTTCTCTTAGGGTTTCCAGTATCCTCTGTATACAGACCACGCTAACGCTGTTATTCGCGCCATCCCGCAATTTTAAAATGATTTAATCTAAATTTGCTGCTAAATCGTGAAATATTAATCTAAAGGGGTTATTTTGCTAACAGTTGTATATACAATTAAAAACGTGTACTACGATCACAAAAGAAAAGCCTTAACAGAATACTATCATTATTTATACAATACAAACTAGCGTTTAGATTCCCAGACTATTTTGTACAGACTACAGTAATAACATCGTATAGTCTAGTGCATATGCACATTGAACATGAAACTGACAAACACTATGCTAGTTTTATTCCTATTTAGATTTACAACCATAGTTCTTCCAGATCGCCTCATGTTCCTTTAAAGAAAAATGTCCATCCATAATGATCATAATTATTTAGACTTGTCTCCTGCAGTAGTTCCAACATTGCTTCAGTGACAGCATTGGTGACCAAGTTGTGCAAAACAGAATAACATATGTTGGTTTTTCATGTTTTTATTTTTCAAAATAATATTTACAATATGAAAATCGAAGGAACCTTTGCACGACCATGACCTGCAATAGAAGATATAAACTAACATTTTACAACGTTATAACAGTATTACGTGGCTCGAGCTTATTTATAATTCCGCATTATACACAAATTAGCGTCATTGTATAGAAAGATCAATATGTTTCAACTAATGACCAATCGTTTGAAAATTATTAAAGTGGAATCATGAGGTTACACCAAATAGTCTGTGCACAACAATTTGAATATGGAATGGCGATACGCATTGAATAATGGAGGCGACTCTTAACCATTATTATTCGTTTAAGTTTCAGATTAAATGTGCATATAGTCACTGATCGCCTCTGAACAGAACAGAGCAGAACTGATCGACTCTAAGTCCCAATAATGTATTGCCATTCTCTGTAGGATAAAAGCGAAAATTGTAGTCTTGATCATCTTCGACGCTTGAATGTAAATACCAACGTCTTGACCGTTTGTGCAGAAATACATTGGAAACGGAAGCACGTAATCGTAATCTTTTTTTTATTAAAGTATTTCTGACAATCCGCTTTCAGTTTGTCGATATAATGATGAAGTTTCCATCTTTATTTATTTATAAATGTATTGGCTTTCTGCCTTTCTGTATATCTTGGATAACAGGTGTTTCTGTCTAAGCCAATCAGAAACGATACCAGAATCTCGGCAAAAGCCAAAATTTGTTTAGAAGATCTGTTCTAGATGTTAGTCTTGAAAACAAGCAAGCGTCGCAGATGATCTAGACTACAATAACTCGTTCAGACCGCCATCATTCGCTGTCGGAAAGTACAAAAACAGTACATATGAACATTACGAATAAGCAAGCTATGTACGTAGATAAAGATGCTATATGATAGCTCCAGTGCACCTTATTGCTATTTTGACATTTTATTACTAAGTATATGGTTTAAAGTATTATATCACTTTCAATTATGTTGTCCATGATTTGAACAACGCTGTCAGTGTTATACATAATAGACTAATGTCCTGTCACTCGTCAAAATCCAGTTTGATTTATTTCGTAATAGGGATATATCTGAGCTAAAGCTCAATGACGTCTTATATTGTGTAAACCTCACAGTACGATGTCCGACATAGTAAACCTATACTTTTGTATATATACCGTGTAAGCAATGATCTGTTTGTCCGAAATCATTGAGCGTTTCAGTTTATTTTTAGAACATACTATATTCGTACATTCTTCTCACACAAGACAGAGTAGTAGAATGGTAGCAAATTAAAAGAGTATAAAGCCTATTACTAAGAGTAAAAGATGTGTGTGCCCATTCAGAAAAAAATGAAATACTAGTTAGCCCGTATTAAGGACTATGGGTCAGCCATCTTTGAAAAGAAAATCCAAAATGGATGGGGTATGGTTAATTGAACTTTTCGAATATAAAGGGCACTATTTCTGACAAATACATTTTGTTTCTGATATTATGTTCACATCAATAGTGTTGAATTACTGTCATCCATTATATCATTGACATTGTTCATGCCTATAATATGCATTTGGATGAACATTTCAATTAACCATACCCCATCCATTTTGGATTTTCTTTTCAAAGATGGCTGACCAATAGTCCTGAACGCATTTCATTGTATTTGACAGTTTCACTGACATAACTATTGAACTGAAACTACACCACGTCATGTTTATGATGGACTTTAACGTTACGTGACCTAATTTGCGACGCGTTTTTCACCATGAAATAGATGCACATGGTCATGTTGACTAATGTTCAACCATGTGCAGTTATTACATGGTGAATAACGTGTCGCAAATTAGGTCACGTGACGTTAAAGTCCATCATAAACATGACGTCGTGTATATTCAGTTCAATAGTTATGTCAGTGAAACTGTCAAATACATTGAAATGCGTTGATTTCACGAGTTGTGTTAAGTACGTTAGAAATATGGTTTTATTACGCTTATAAGGTCTCAGTTTCTTACCTGTTACAAGTTACACATGCCTACACATGCATTGGCCGTCAAAGCAGTGTTCGCTACCCGCTGGACACATACCATTCATGTTGGAACAATCGGACCTCACAGAGCACACTGAAATAACGATGACAACAATACATTAACGTTTATTTAAAGGAACACACGATGAAAGTTTTAAAAACTCGTGGCGTCCCGACAGTTTTTTCTGCATAACTTTCATATTTGGAAATCTCAATATATTTATGAATATTTGTGTTTGAATAGTTCTTAAAAATATTGCCAGTTTTAGCATACCACCAATTGTCGATTATATTGCACCAATAATATATTAAGATATATGTTAGAAAAACAAAGAAACCCCCAAAGTGAAATATTGTTGTTATATAATTACACGCAAGCAGGTTTAAAGTCAAACTGATAACTGTGTTAGTAAATCACTGGTCTAATTATAATGAAAACAAAGACACAGACAAGAGATATCTTTAAAAAAGATAGTCGGCGCGTCTGGGGAAGCACAATGTATAAGTGATTGATGGTCATGAAGTGAAATAATTTTAATAGCGAAATGTAAGACAGAGAGTAGAGCAATATAACGTTTTCTATCGGTATTTCGATAAAAGTTGACAACTAGATGATGACATATACATAATATCTAAGCTCTAGCCCTTGTGGTTTTGGAGAAGACTGAAAATCACATACGGGCACCTTGAAAAATCACGTGACTAGGAAAGCATGGCGATATGTAATTTTTAATAGGGTTTCATTACCAGTTACGATGAAAAATTAACGCACTTTGCAAGAAAACAGAATAATTTATTTGCAATGTCAGCATTTCTATTCAATTCTTCATATTTTCCGGTCACGATTGAAATACAGCGTAACAAATCACCTAACGATATACCATTTATCAACAACTACACTCTATAAACAAATCTACTAGTTTTCTTTGGCCTTGTCAGACAAATTTAGCCAATCACCATTCAGTTTAATAAAACTGTAGGCTTACATAATTTCTGTATCGCTTTTAACTCGAATTATGATAGGCTTACACAGACACACCTCCTGCGAGGCCAAAAGTCAGCTTAAACGGCTGGCGCCGATTAAAAACAACAACATTTTAATGCTGGCTGTATACTTCATCATTGCCGTGTCCCTTAATGTAAAGCCTCGAGCCCGCACTTTTATGTCGTGGGGAAAATATGTATTAGTGGACTTTCGTCATATTAGTGATATTTATTGTAGTATGTATACAAATACACACCGGTGTACATATTAATATATTTGTCGTCTGTGTTAGTTGTGTAGATGTAACATGTTCTGTACAGTGACGTCACTACCTTATATTGGTGCTGGTAAGATGTTTTTCTTATTTAATTAATTACTTCTGTGATATTCTTTTATTTAAGTTGTCAGGTTGTGAGTCAGAATGTTGTGAACTATTGATTGTCATTATTTATGTTGTATGTCTTCTTCTACCCCTACACATTAATGTATTTGAACCCTTGAATCTGTTCTCCTTATGACCCCAATTTACAAACACATTTTGCTTGGTTTATCTGCTCTCCGTATGACCAAAATGTACACGCATAATTTGTTTGAAAACGATGTATATTCCGTTTCCTCTCACGCACTACTCTATATCGTGAATAACACATGTGCTTCGCTGTTGAAATCAAATATGATAGTCATGCTTGACGAGAGCTATATAATCATGTAAGTATTTAACTCTGAATTACTCACTCATTGGTGCGGCAGTTGTTGTTGGTGCGGCGGTTGTTGTTGGTGCGGCAGTTGTTGTTGGTGCGGCAGTTGTTGTTGGTGCGACAGTTGTTGTCATCTTTTCGCACGTGCAAATGTGGTGCATGCACATAGGTGCGCTTCCGGCAACACAGTTGTTCGCATCGCAATCACTGTTATCTGTTCCACAATGCTCGGCTACGGCAGCAGCTGAATAGTGTACAATCAATTTAAGTTATTTGATTGGTGAACGTACTTACTTTAGTTTTCAATTCCATACCCAATGGATAGTTCAGACATTCATTTTATAGCTCCTCCCACTTTTGTTCCTGTGTCAAGCTCCCACAACCATTGCCACGTGATCTATTGTATTTTAGAGTTATTTGTGGGACAACACGTGCTTTTGGTACAGGTGTTAAATTCGACTGAACGTTTAATTGGCTTACATCTCTTGTGGATATAACCCAGATTGACAGATCTGAACTATGTAGTATGTCTAACACGTTTACGCAACTATCTTTTCTTGTTCCCATACAAACAAGGTGTTCTATATGTATACGTATATCCCTCAAAGAAACACACTGTAATATGAAAATATTATATTTCATTTAAGGGTTTTGTAAAATTAAAGGGAATGTAGCGACATAGCCAAACAGCTCTATTATTGAGAGTTCTGAAAAACTTGGGAAAAGATGAAAGAATTATCGAAATCGGATGATAAACAAAAAAGATATGACCATTTAAAGGTTGTTCTAAAACGAATATGGAAGCTGCCATTTTTAGAACTATGACGTCATAGTTTCATATTACCATATATGGAATATTGATAAATATCATTTAAAATGAAGAAAATCACTGCAAATGAATGCACTTTTTTAGTGGTCATATAAAGCATTATTGCCATTAAGTATTACATATTTTTCATACAGTTGCTGTCATTTTTTCCCTATAAATCAGTAAATTTTCATATTTATAAATATTCCATATATGGTCATTTAGAACCGTGATGTCATAGCTCTCAAAATGGCCGCTTCCATATCCGTTTCAACAGAAACTCCAAATGATCATATCTTCTTTGTTTATCAACCGATTTTGGTAATTCTTTCACCCTTATTCAAGTTTTGCGGTTTTCAGTTATTTTATTTTCAATAATTTATTATATTTAAAATATTTTCAGCAAACATGAGGATTATCTCATTAATTTAGATCGTTATGATTTTGCAAGAATTCGCATCAAAACAATTCTGTACTGAAACATACTTTTATTTTCTTTTAAAGTAGCTATCCCGCCAACAACAAACCAAATCGCGTCTAAATCTACTGACGACGAGGTATATATATATATATATCTATTTATATAATTAAATATATATATATAACTTACATATTTTGAGAATCCAAACTTTATAGACACAATATAAACGGCTTAAACCAGTCAAGCAGAACCCCGAAACTAAAGCGTTGAACTAAGAGTTACCAACTCATAATTCATTTTACTCATATTCAATTGTGGGTATTTTAAGAACCCGTTAAAAATTCCGTACTTTTAGTCGGCACAGGTATATTATTATAAGACCTGAACACATGGATAGAGTTTAGATAAACGTTTTTTTAAGTGTAATTTTGCCGTTATTTGGCGGAATAGTTCTAAATGATATTGGTTTACTTTGTTGTTACTAAATTTGGATATCACAAGTATTGTCAAAGTGGCAATACTATTTTCAATCCAAGATAGTTATGTCTCGCATTAAAGGTAATATTACAGCATTTATCGGTATCTGTAGAAATAACAATCTCGGGTTCCATTACTGTTATATGAATACAGTCTGAATATGAATGTTTCTATCGTTCTTCTCAAAATCACCTTTCCTGTATGCAGGGCTTTAATTATCAGCCCAGCTGTATGTGATACAACACGGAGCACTTAACCTATTAAAATATAGAGTTAAAGTCAGTATTTTTCAAAATTAATTTTAATTTAAAATTGTGTTATTAATACAAGTAGGTATAAAAGCCGAACAGGAAAAGTAACATTCTCAGAACACAGTCAACCTAAAACACATTTCAAAACTAACAACAATCACAAGCAAGGAAACATATGCGCAAAATATGTCAGCCCTGGGTTGACAATAGGTGTACTGCATTAGAACGGTCAATGGCCCAAATTCAGTCGTGAACAAATTCACCGTATTACCTACCAAACATAATCCTGTTTTTATCACCAGTTAAAACCTGAGTGCAACTTGAACATAGAGCATATCTAAATTAATATTTTCTGCTAATGGCTTTATTGTGAGCTCAACGGATTAACAATCTTAATACCACTATTAACATCTTACCTATCAGAAGTGAGAAGACGAGGAAAGCATGCATCTTGTTTGTTCTGTTAATGCTGAATGATGTCTGTAAACTGATCAGCCAATGTGAAACTAAACCTCTTTTATGTTTGTCTGTGTTTGACAGATGGCCTTTCCCATATTTAGCATTATCCATAGGCCTGTAATTAAACCGGTATATTGGTCAGTTACGACTCGGCCATAGAATAATAGTTCGCATTTCTGTATAACACGATTATTACTCATGAACTATGTGATCATATCTGATGAAATATTATTTGCAATTAGAGATTAATCTGAAGGTTCATTGTGACTATATACAGACAAATTTATTATCTTACAAGTGAAGGTATACACTAGACGACACCTCTAATTACCCCAGTAACATTTTATTTCTCATATCTTCTAGATGGAACGTACACATTTGACAAAATATGGTATGGAAACTCATCAATATATTTGTTATATATTCATGTAATAAAATTGAAAATAAATAATCAATTTGATAATCGGATTACATCCATAAAGAACGTGTTCAGATCAGGTACTCAGATAATATTATGTAATATAAACGGGTCCTGTTCAAATCGATGAAAAGTACATGTTTATATTACATATTTGTCTGTGATTTGTTTAGGCAATACTGGGAATAGAAAGGCTATATCTACTCGTTTGCTCTACTGGGAAATATCTCCCAGTACGGAACATTGCTCGGCCTTTTCCGTTAGTGGCGGGAACGCCAAATGACGTTCCGATTGTTTTACGGACATCGTCGTCAGATTCCGCCACTAGGGAATACCGATTACGGAAATTAACGAAGAGTTCCGGTTCCATTTTGTTTGTATGGCGTTGTCTTGGCGTTCTCGTGCAAACTGGTGTAAAAAAGTGTGAATCATTAGAAATATTATTAAAATATCTTTTTATAATATGTAATATATAGTTTAATAACCAGTGTTTTTGAGATAGAAGCGGTAGAGAAATGGCCCCGATATAAGAACTCGTTCGGAGAACAAGTTCTTATATCGGGGCCATTTCTCTACCTCGGGATATTAAACTAAGCTTATAACACCAGAATACATGATAACCAACCCGTTATACAATATAACACACTAGTCCTCAAGGATGCCCAGTGGATAGCACGTCCGACTCACAATCCGGAGGTCAAATTTCGGCACTAAACACAACGGCGCCCTAGGTCTGTGCTGTACCATCAATACAATCAAATGAGAAAATCAAATAGTCAATGAACAGGGCAATACACAACATAAATGAATATGAAAACAAAGCTTAGAAAACCACACAGCAATCACCCAATGACTTGGCAAAAGCCATAGCAAAAAAACAATAAACCACTAAGAGCATGACAAGACAAGATTGGGGAGACAAACGGCTACGGTCCTTTCAGGATTTAGGTAGAGGTTATCATATAGACGGTTTATTGTTGTAAGCAAAATATGGCCCATGAACATGTTTACACAATATATACAAATACGTGAACAATGGTTTGGACATGCTTACCGCCTTTGAACGGTCAGTAGGCAGCACGGTCTACTGCTTAGCTTACATCAAGACATTGACTTAGCCTCGTCGATCGGATGAGATCTTAAACCATTTGATCCCGTGTATCGAAGACTGTCTTACGAGATCGTTAAAATCATATGAATCTATTCGACAGTTAGCATAGGGAATGGTTCCCGTATTACTTTGAACCCTTCCCATCTCTCCGGGGCGGCTATAAATAACATAAGAGTATGTGTTGATAGGCCGTTAAACAAATATTCAATTGCAACAGAAAAGAACATCTTAAACGTGTTTACATATTATATATCTTCTACTTATTTCTGTGAGATAGCACACACCCACATATGTGTATTCCGATAGGAAGTGTCTGCATTTGATTGGAGGATATATTTGCACAGTATTATAATGGATATTGTTGACTAGTTTTCGTTTAAAGCATTCGAACGTTTGGTCATAATACATAAGTGGGGATTGATTTCGCGCTTCAGGTCAACCAAAATAACATCATAAATAGTCGCCTGCCTATAAATATGATTTCATGGTAATCATGTATATATGTAATTTGAGCCGCAAAATGAAAAAAAAAAAGACAGGATCATTTGTTTTTAATCCTCCGAAACCATATATATTTTAAGGAATGTTTCATTATGGTATCAGCAACTGCTTATTGATAGCAGAGCCAACAGATGAACAGGACATGTAACATTCACAGAACGCAGTCAACAAAAATCAGGAATTAAAAACACACATCAAAACATTGATAAATACTTATCTAAAAGCAAAGAACGCGACATCACAAACACATACGGGTTGACAGCCTGCGTACCGCATTAGAACGGTCAGTGACAAAAACGTAGCTGGGGGTTTGAATAAAGACCTAAGGAGCACCAAACCTCACTCTAACCACATTGTCAGTGCAATGAAACGCGTCAGCACAGGGAAAATAAGAAAATATCCGATTAGCTGTACCGTTCGACGACATATGCAGCTTTAATAGGCGAAATACGTTAAGTGCTCTGTGGCGGCTGTAAAACGTCGCCGCGACTACAAATCAGTAGTCATATTTAATTGACATATTGGTCCTTTGGGATCATCAGCGCCAACTATTTTAGAAGTAGAATACTGCTGAAGTCGGTGGTAGGGGACGTGAGAGGTGCTGGATGTTATATTACCTCTCATGAACACTACTTTTCCCTTTGTTGTATTTGTTACGTCCAAGCGATCCCATTTTCCGTATACATTTTAAATGCTTTATAGGCAATATTTTTTAAAGGTATAGAATAACGTTTGACCTACCATTCGTATGTGTCTTATTAGCACCCCTACTCTCTGAGATTGTGTACATGCATGTCGATGAAATATATTTGAACATATGATGTACGTGAAAATCCCTGGTTAATGTATAAACTAATCGCATAGTTTATAATTAGTTAGTTATCATCCGTCTGCGTTGTTCTCATTTGATGTCATCTGAGTGAAGTGAAAATCTAAATGATCTCGTCTGTCTTCTCATCTGAAGTCGTCTGCGTTCATGAATTGTCTGATATATCTCTTTTTCATGGAGTGGCTCAAACGTGCATCACTTGTCGGAAATACTTTTCATTATACGTATTTAATTTCAATCTGTACACATCAGATGAGTGACAAGCACGTATATCCATTAGATGACTGACAAGCACGTATATCCATTACGAATAATGAGTGTACGAACAATGATCATGACCTTGGATCTTACGACATGTGTAAACCACATCGCCATAGAAGTCATGTTGTGATAGATAGTTCTTGTCACAAACGACTTCTCATGTTACTTTTTTAAAAGCACATCAGTGTTACGATAATACAGTTGTGAAAACGTCCTTTGACGTTTATGGCAATGGTAGTCCTGATGTAGACGCTGTTTCGTTAGACAAGAGTTTCGAATATTTAAGACGTCAACTCGACTACATGCTATTGAAAAAACTGATACGTTGAGAAACATATTCTCTATAAGATGTTGCTCTGGAAACAACCCCGTCTAAGTATGGACGAATAACGATATCGGAATTAAAAGCAACTCTCTTGCCATACATTTTGCTTATTATTTCTCCATATTTAATTAAGGGATGCAAATTGAGAAAAAAACGACATATCAGACATATTAGTTTCGTTAAGTTAAAGTTTGTTAGGGTATATTGTATTTACCATAGTAGGAAAGAAAGGATTGTCAAGGTTTGATGTATCATCCGGAAACCGAGAGATGTTATTAAGGATTCGATGACATCTGAGTATTTGGTGAAAGACGCGACATGAAATCTCTTTCATACTGAAATACAAAATTAAATTAGCGACAATAGATGCAACGTTATTATCGATATGGATACCACCAATTTGTCTATAAAAATAGTTACATTCCTTACGAAAATGTAAAGTGATTCACAAACGTCACGGCAAGTGCACATATTATAATTGTCTAAACTGCCGTTAGTAAACAGCGCTTTATTATTGCTAAAGGCCAACGTGCTAACAATGCAGTAAGAAGAGCAATAAGCTCGTCTTTAATAAGATTGTGCGGTAACAAAAAAGTCATACATACTTGCAGATGAAATTTGACGTTTATTGCAACTTTTATCAAGAACATATCATAAATGTTTAATGGACCAAAATAAATAAATTGTATATTGAATAAGAGCTCCAGAGTTAAAAAAAAACAACTTTGACGTAATATAGGTTTCGAACAATGAAAACATTATTGTTTGCATTATCAGAAGGAACTAATATAAATGTGTTACGAAATTTCCGAATTCACCATTTTAAATTAAGATTCGAA
The DNA here is from genome assembly GCA_037043455.1 of Cyrtodaria siliqua. Taxonomy (NCBI): domain Eukaryota; kingdom Metazoa; phylum Mollusca; class Bivalvia; order Adapedonta; family Hiatellidae; genus Cyrtodaria; species Cyrtodaria siliqua. The sequence goes on along the minus strand of JAWPHD010012502.1, from coordinate 45,829 downwards.
AAGCTAGGTCACAGAGGAAGTAAATTTATTATATATGAATTATATATGTGACTTTAAGAACTGATTTAAGAAATGTAGTTCGGTTCCGTATTTTGTCTATGTTATACTAGAATTTCCAATGGATTGGGCGATCTGATCACAACACGCATTAAAATCAATCACTAAAGGCAATCTATACTTATACAAATTGTGTCTGCTTCCTTGTCGATCAGGTTAAACGACAAATAGACAAATAATTGAGAAGTGAAGGCGTAGCGTAGAATGTTTTCCAGATTGTTTCAGCATATCATTTAGATTAGCAACTGACATTGTCACAACTGATTCCGTTTGTTGTTACTATCATGAAACCTAGATTTACACTTTTGCAAAGAATTATAGATGAGATATCAACATTACGGTATGGTGTCTGCAATTTTTCACTCACTTATCTTTGCAATATGTCTCGCTTTTTTCCCTATTTTAAATTGCTGTGGTATCGCTATAACCACCGGTCAAACATTGAGATTATTGAAACTATGACTTGACCGACAAAATAGTTGGTACAAATCTTTTTTTTAACTGTTTGGGATTATGTGCATTTTATTTATCATGTTTATGTTTGACGAAATTTTATTTTAAAGATCGACATGCTTTCCAACATACTGTTTACCATAACTTGGTTACCATAACTTGTTTACCATAACTTCTTTACCATAACTTGTTTACCATAACTTGGTGACCATAAATTCTTTACCATAATTTGGTGACCATAACTTGGTTACCATGACTTGGTGAATTGCAGGTCAAAACATAAATGACGTGAGATGTATGTCAATCAACATTTGAAGCTGGACATACATTAAACTTCTACCATATCCCTTAATGTAATGGTGGACTTGCAATTAATTACAGCAACTGTATCTCTAAACATTGCATTTACTTATTATAGAGGGAAACAACCTGCACCTTGAATGTACTATACGTACTAAACTGTACGTCACAGACGTCTTGGCAAGTCCTGATAGAGTAATTGTCTAAACTGCCCTTAGTAACAAACGCTTTACTATTGTTATAGGTCAACATTGTATGTTTTTCTTTAGTGAAAGTTTTTTTTGAATGAGAGTAATAAGCTTGTCTTTGATAAGGTGATATGGTAAGGTTGCATACAGTGTAGAGAAGTCATAAGGCATACATATGGTTTATATGTTAGAAATGAAGAGTTAGTTTGTATAATTTGTCTTGAGAACGCAGAATGTAACCGAAAGAGTGAAGATATTTTTAAGCGTTTTTGTTAGAAGAATCATTGCCACTTTTGAAAATAATACTTTCTGTGAAATTCGAAATAAAGACCAGTTAGAATTTATTGGAGATATAAAATAGAATCGCAGTAACGATGTGTGTGTAAGAAATGATATTTAAAGGACTTTTAAAAGAGGTCCAACATTCTAAATCGCAAGAGCAGTTAAGGAAACCCCTATTAAAATAGGCCAACATGTCGAAGAGCACAAAACCTTCAATATAAGAAACAGATGTGCTTAAGGATAAAACTGTGTCTATGAATGACATACAATCCATGTGGGATGAATTGATAACAATATTGGTTGGATGTACAGGTAGACGTTTAACGGTCGCCACACGGAATTTCAACCCTATTGAAACAATAACAGTAAATATATAAGTTGAACAGGAAAGTTTGAAAACATTTAAGGACCACAGTCAACCAGAAATGCACAGAAACTAACAACACTTAAAGTGATAATTAATAGGCAGTGTATTTGACCTCACAAGCATAACATGGTTGACAATATGGCTACCATATTATAACTCCCATTGACAAAACGACCACTGAAGGTTTAAACCAGGTTTAACTTAATCTCCAAAAAATAATCAGAGACTTTATATCACAAAGATGTGGAACTAACGCAAACTTCACATTATCTCATATAACACAAATTAAAAATGCGAAATCTCTCCTGTCTGTTCAAATGCAAATGCATACGTGAATTTTCGAGGATTTTTTATCCGTAAGAGGAATGACCTCACTCGGTGTTATCTCGTCTCTCGTAAAAAATAATACACAATTGAAACGACTCTCTATCAATTATTGATTGTAAAATTTACTTTTACATCTCCAACGTCAAGGTCATCAATCGTCATTATGTTTCGGACATTTTAATTGTAAATTAAACACTATATCACGGTATATTTTTTATCGATCACCATTAAAATATGTTTTTAGTTGGTTGAACACTTTGCATAGCCAGTTCTATATATTTTGTAAAAATGTCTCGTGTTTTTTAAAGTCTAGCATCGCAAATCTTGAATTTTCTGTTGTTGTTTTTCTACTTGTTATTATGTCTGGTAATGTCGAAACTAATCCTGGACCTCTCCCACCAGATGAAAACCACTGTCTTTCAATTATTCATTTAAATGTGAGGAGTATCAGAAATAAAATGGAATATATTAAGGATAATTTCACCGATTTTGATATCCTATGTTTCACAGAAACACATCTGTCAGACAATGTACTAAGCGTTGATCTAAATATAGAGGGGGTTTTGTAATGACTATAGAAAGGATAGTACAGCCCACTCAAGTGGAATATTAATGTACACCTCAAGTAATCTTATTTCGCGTCGCATTTTCGAACTCGAAATACCAATGTTAGACGCGATGAAGTAAATAATCGCACGAATTGCTTTTTAATATGTACAGTATACCGACAACCAAATTCAAATAATGTCTTTTGGACAAATCTGAGTAATGCAATAGATATGGCTCTCGATATATCAAACAACGTTATCATAGTCGGAGACATAAATGAAGATCAATTAAGGCATGAAAACCATAAATTACGAGACATTATTATCATAAACAATATGAAACATGTTATTTCTGAACCAACTAGAGTGACAGATCATTCCTCGACGTTATTAGATCCCATTGTAGTGTCAGATTCAATAAATGTTTTTAATTCTGGAATTATTAATACTCCAAGTGACATCAGTGACCACTTTGGCACATATGTACATGTTAAGTTTAGTTTTTGTTCTAAACCAACATATACTAGACGCGTATGGATTTATAAAAAGGCTGATTTTGACAAACTGAATACACTTATTAGCGAAACAGATTGGTCATTTCTTTATAACGGTTCCGTAAATGATGCTTGTCGAAATTTCACTGCAAAATTTGTAGAATTAATCAAAATGTGTATTCTCTATAAAGATGTTACTATCCGTCCAAACGACAAACCTTGGTATGATTCGGAAATACGCCGAGTTTCAAGACAACGTGATAAACAAAAAGTCAAAGCCTTGAAACATAATATTACATCAGAGTGGGCTATATATAAAAAGCTTAGAAACAAAGTCAACAATCTAAAGAAACATGCAAAAGAAAAGGTTTATAATAATATAGAAGAAGTCATTACGGAAGCCAATGTCAATGATCAGCGTCAATACTGGAAACTGCTAAAATATTTTATCAAATCTAATAAACATTCAGAAATCATTCCACCATTGAAAACCATATTACCAAATGGTCAGGTCACTTACTCTATATCAGATCAAGACAAGGCTAACAGCCTAAATGACTATTTTATATCTATATCATCCGTTGATGATACGCATGCTTCTTTACCAAATTTTGATCTTAAAACGCAGGCAAAACTAGAATCTATTATCATAGAAGAATCAGAAATAGTTGATATTATAAAAATATTGAATATAAACAAAGCATGCGGGGACGACGAAATAAGTCACAAGATGCTTAAAGAAACAATGTACACTATTTCAAAGCCGCTATGCATAGTTTTCAACAGGTCACTCGAAGAATGCATATTTCCAGATATTTGGAAAACAGCTGTAGTTATGGCATTTTTCAAAAAATATGACGCTAGCCTCCCTAGTAATTATAGACCAATATCGCTACTTAGCTGTGTAGGAAAAGTTATGGAAAGGATAATGTTTAAACATATGTATAACTTTTTTCATAAGAATAATCTCTTTTTCAAATACCAATATGGCTTCCTACCAGGTCACTCCACAGTTTATCAACTTATGGATATATATCACCACATTTGCCAAGCTTTTGATGCCAAACAGTACACTTGTATAGTATTTAACGATATCTCAAAGGCTTTTGATCGCATATGGCATCTTGGCCTTCTATTTAAGCTAAAGCAAAACGGTATTAATGGTAAGCTGTTGGCTTGGCTATCAAATTATATTTTAAGTCGTACTCAGCGAGTAAGGGTCGGTACAACATCATCTGAGACTAAATATTTGAAGGCTGGGGTACCTCAAGGATCGGTTTTGGGTCCTCTTCTCTTCTTAATCTATATAAATGATATTGCTGAAAATATGCTAAGCATTACTCGCCTCTTTGCAGACGATAGCTCTCTCTCAATATCCACATCCAGTATTGATGATATGGAGGGTAATTTAAATCATGATCTACATATTATAGCTCAGTGGTCGAAACAGTGGCTTGTTCAATTTAATCCTAATAAAACTGAAGTATTATTTTTCTCCCTTAATCCCACTGATCGCCGTCCACAACTATTTTTAAATGACGTTCAACTCCCATTCGTTGATACGCACAAGCATTTGGGTTTAATTCTTAGTTCAGATGGTAAATGGCACGAACACATTAACAGTATTGTAACATCTGCCACAAAAATTATTGGCCTAATGCGTCTTCTGAAATTCAAACTGAAACGCAAAACACTAAATCAAATTTACTTATCATACATGCGCCCTATCCTAGAATATGCATCTTTTGTATGGGATGGTTGTTCTGTTTACGATAGAGAAAGACTCGAAAAAGTTCAATATGAGGCTGCTCGCATCGTGACTGGACTAACGCGATCAGTATCCATCAATAACTTACTAACTGAAATTGGATGGTTATCATTATCAGATAGACGAAAAATGCAAAAACTTACTATGGTTTATAAAGTAAATAGTGGCATAATGCCATCGTATGTTACCAATCTATTTCCTCCATTTGTTCAAGAAAACAACCCATATAACCTTAGAAATGGTAATAACTACGAGACTATAGCAAGACGAACGGAAATATTTTCTAAATCATTTATTCCATCCGCTATTACTATGTGGAACGATCTATCACCCGAAATCAGAAACTCCGAATCGCTTACTATTTTTAAACGAAAACTTCTAAGATCTGTATTCGTTAGTCCTAAAGTTCCTATTTACCTGCTTTATGGCTCACGATCACTTGCTGTTCTACATGCACGAATTCGCAATTCATGCAGCAATCATTACAACGACCTTTATATAAATCACCTAAGACTATCACCAAGTTGCGATTGTGGGTATGAAACAGAAGATGCCGAGCATTTCATTTTTAAGTGTAATAGATTTCAAAACCAACGACATGTCCTGTTTCAATCTACTCGTCGCTTTCATCCGTTAAACTTGAACACTTTGCTTTTTGGTGGGGGACACATATCCGACGCGGAAAACGAATTGATTTTTAATGCCGTTCAGACCTACATTAGTGAGACCAAACGTTTCAAAAACTAAACACTCTAACAAATTATTTTCAAATGTAAATACTGTCCTGACTCACTGTATTGGCAACTTGTGCACTACCTCATCTTCTTCCTTAATAACTTGCATACTGCTTACTCCTTTCCTCTTCTTACTTCTTTTCTCTCCAATCGTAATTATATTTCAAAACAACGAACAAAACCTATATCAGCAAATATATATTTATTTGTAGTTTGTTTATAATTCTTTGTAAAAGCTAATATGTAACTATTTAGCCATGTACATTTCTGTAACACATTGTATTGGGAAGGGCCGTAACTAATGTTGATAGAACTTGTGGCCCGACCCATTTGCTTATTTATATGGCAATAAAATATGTTTAAATCATTATGTTTCGTTTTTGGCCATACAAAGTGCAGGTAACCTGAGTTCATTATTGTCAAAGTGGAAAGCAAGGCACTAAGAACTATAGTATAGTTTTGTACTTGTCTGACTTACTTGGAAAGTCAGACGGAATTTATTTTACTTTGAATTGAAAGTGTAACTCATATATCAAAGTTATACAACTTTATAAACGGTATTGACAATAAGTTGGATGAACATAAATACACACAAAATGTCCAACCAAAGGGAACCTGCACTTGTAAGGGAAATATCGTACGTGCCTGACGAGGCAGCCGTTGTAGTTGCTAAAGCCTCGTGATTGTACAATTGCTCCTAAGGTAATATGACAATATTCACAGCTTGATCACATTTGCTAAATTGTTTATAGACAATGTGATGTCATTATATAAAACAAAATGATTAATATGTCATAACTAAACATGTTATCAACTAAATTAAACAATAAACGAGATGCAGTGAAGACAAGGAGAATAATGCCTACGTAATAAGTAACAATCCATGTCTAAGGGAACTGAGAGGCAATAAATTATCACAAATTGTACATCTTCATGCAAATACTCATCAAAAACATACCACAATCCTTTGGGAGTAGAATCGTGATTTACAGGAAAACTTCAGAAAGCCAGGAAATCTGCGAGCCAGCTGCCCCAACCCTAATTGAAACCTAGCATTTTTATTTTTTATTTATTTCTTTTTTTTGCGTAGGAGGGGAGGTAGGAAGAATCTATGCTCAGACCAGAAAGGCATCTTCTACCACCCTGACTTTCTTTAGCATTTCCAGTCCAAGCTGATTCTAAACGCACAAACTACCCAAACCGGTAGTAACTGCCCATCCGGATGTGTATACAATGTAATTTGAAACAAAGTTGAAAGGAACAACCAAAACTATTAATCGTAATGCTTAAATTGTCGTAAACGCAATAGTGAGACTTGAATGTGATATGCACAATTGTCAAAAAGAAGCAGTGCTTACAAAGTTACATAGTACTACGTACTAAATGTGTGTTGCTTTAGAATTTAGAGAGTTTAACATCAACATTACAACAGGTTGAAGGCAAAATAGTTATCCAAAAACATATAAAGTAGTATGGCAAAACAGCATCTTATTAAAACTGAAACACAAGGACGTATCTAAGGGGAACATACCCCATGTTCCGCTAGTAGTCGTCGCATATTTACAATGCTATATAAGATCAACAAGTAGCCACAAGTTCATTGTTGCCTACAACTCTTAAAAAATACTAAAAAACAAGTACGAAGTAAGTATGTACATGATGCATACGAGAAAGAGACGAGTAAAATAATGATATACGTGATGTATATGAGAGAAACATACCTCATGTTCCCCCGCACACACCATGCATAATAATTTGAACTGAGAGAAAGAAAGGACGTATCTAAGAAGAACATACCCCATGTTCCGTCCATTCGTCCTCGCATAGTTACAAATGTAGCAACAACATCAATGCTACTCAAAAGGACAATTATATAGCAAATACTGCTATGGGTTTGCCTTAACTGATTCGCGCATGACTTTATGCTACGACAAACTTCAGCGTCGAAGTTTGCCATGATCGGCGATCCCTAAGTAAAGAACGTTACTCCAAACAAAACCTGGTGAAGCTAATGCTTCATCTCTAACTTACCATAGTGTTTTGAATAATTAGCAGGCTTCTATTACTCCAAATGTTTTACAATTTATAGACCACGTTAAAAGTAGATATAAAAGTCGAACAATGTTACAAGAAATGTTATATCACAAAGATGTGGAACTAACGCAAACTTCACATTATCTCATATAACACAAATTAAAAATGCGAAATCTCTCCTGTCTGTTCAAATGCAAATGCATACGTGAATTTTCGAGGATTTTTTATCCGTAAGAGGATTGACCTCACTCGGTGTTATCTCGTCTCTCGTAAAAAATAATACACAATTGAAACGACTCTCTATCAATTATTGATTGTAAAATTTACTTTTACATCTCCAACGTCAAGGTCATCAATCGTCATTTTCATTAGCTGTTCATGTTATCAATCAAAGTATCATATAGTACACTGTTGTTAATTAAGACTAGTTAGTGTATTATCTGATCATCCGATACATAATTAAAATACGTCACAATTACCGGAAAGCAGCTGTATCCCCTTATCAGTTATATAGCGCGTTTAACCTGATACATCTATTTCCGGTATTTAATAATTTATGCAGTTGTTTAAAAGTTTAATTTATATTTTCATTTAACTGCTTTGTCATTTCTTATAATCGAACGATATTGATATGTTATATTAACTGTTTATATAGCACCGTTTCACAAACATGTTGTCCTATAGCGAAAGAATGAGTTAACAATCACCACATTCATTATTATACCCACGTTTAGGAAAAAAACAGGGTATGTTAAAATCGCCTCCTAAACCGCTGAACGGAGTCAACCAAACTTAGGGTATGACTTCACCATATGATAACGGCGTGCAAGAGCAACATTATTTTTGGCTCCACACCCAGGGGCCCTCAGGGGGCGAGGGTCAAAAGGTCAAATACACTCAAAATTCAATTACACTAATTTTAACATATTTTTGCACATAACTTGGTATATGTAATCTTCTACGAAAGATAAACAACATAACAAACGATTTTATTATTTCAAACTCGGACGTCTGCCTAGGGGCCTAGGGTGGGTTTGTCGCGGGGTGGACCGGGCTAATGCAAAATATTGAACGGCCGCCAAGACCAACACAACTTGGTAACAAATGGAAGAAAGACGTTGTTAAAAAGAGAATTATGATATATATATATATAGCGTTTGCTAGAGAGCACCACTTCCCAGCTCAATTGTTGTTAATAGTCTAATCCAAGTTTCTGCAAAAGTTTAAGATTTCATTCTGATGCTTACAAGTAGGTATGCAAGTAGGTATACAAGTTTAACAGGAAATGTAGCTTCCACAGAAAACAATCAACCAAAAACACGCATTAAAACACACACGAATTATAATGATAATAAGCAAGGCATGTAACATTTCAAACTTAAACGTGTTGACAATACGGCTACCACGGTCAGTGGCAGAAAGGCCGCAGGGGTTTAAACCAGGATGTAGGTGAACCAAACCTCACTCTTACCCTATAAATACTGAAAAGGGGATCCAAACACAGACAAGAGAAAGAAGTGGCACACTCGGTTTTATTGTGTCCGTTCATGAAAGGTAATATAAGAAGCAACACCCCTCACGCCCTCTAGCACCGGTATTCTACGTTTTAGCCAAAAAGCTGTTTCCTACTTTAAAGCAACAAAGATTGGGCTTGATGATCCCAAAGGACCATTAAGTAATAACACTCCTGATTTGTAGTCGGGCGACGTTTTACAGCCGCCACACAGCACTAAACCAATGCTAGTGTGAATGTCAATAAATACTGAAAAGTGGATCCCTTGGAAGCAAAGAAAAGAAGTAGACTCGGTTTTATGAGTGTTCATGAGAGGTAATGTAAAATGAAACACCCCTCAGTTATACAGGAAGTGAAACATTCAAAGAGCAAATGCAACCAAAAACGCGCACTCAAAATAAACAACTTACAAGGAAAAATAAAAGCCGATTACGCGACACCACAAACATAAAAAAATGGACTACAGGAAGTCAGTTGCAAAAATATCCCCGAGGTTTAAAGCAGGTTCTAGGGTGCATCAAACCTCAAACTTATCATATCATCATCCCTTATAAAACGAGACAGTGTAAGATACCCGCCAGGCTATATCATATCACAAATTACGGAGTAATAATAGAGAATATAAGTATAACATAGCGATGATCCTGTATATATGAATATATTAAAAAAACATAGAAAGCTACAAAGCATGGAATCAATGACATGACGGAAGCTAGACCAACTAGAGAATAAATACAAGACAAGGCAATATTGGAGACAAATATTAAACGTTACGATACGTTTCATGATTTGAGTAGACGTCACTAACACAGTCTCCGACATTACCCTTTGCAGTCCTTGTAGTACATTTTCAAAGTTATCATATTTTTTTTACATTTATAACGATGAAATACCCGAAAAATGCAAAATGAATAATATTACTGGATGATTTAAGGCTTACTGAGTACTACTTTGTGGCTTTCTAGGCTATTGATTTTGTTGTATTTATATATACACGAGCATCTTTGTGTTTTACTTATATTGCCTATTAATGCTGTCTAGATGGTTAGATAATAGTTCATGGCGGGGATTTCATAGTTTTAATACTGGATGCGTACTTTGGTGTACCGTTACGTTGTATCCCACGGAGGATGCGCTGAACATAAAACATGTAGCGTGCAGGCCAGATGATTTATTTGTAGCAAAGGTATTGTGCATGTAAAACCAAAGTTAAACAGTCGGTAAATTAGTGCAATTTGACGTTAATATTAAACACTAGTACTCAAACAAATTATGTTTTAACACCGTAAAGGTTGCACATAAAAATAATATGGCGTTAACATGCATGCCTCAATAAGAGATAGCATTGTCAAACACACTGCATCATATAGGATATTTTAGCATTTGTAAATTATTAAATTGCTGCTACTTATTATTGATTACGTTTATTCGTGGAATTTTGCTGCGAGTGAGTTGTCGAGCAAATGAACATCAAATAATATATTGTAATGTCCTATTAACATGCAATTACATTAGGAGTAGTTAAGAGAAAATGATATTAATTTATGTTGTTAAGACTTAGTTTTTCTTATATTTTAGACGTGTGGGCGTGGCCCAGTGCATATGTTTGAAATTGGACTTGAAATCCGGTGGACCCTGGTTCAGGCCTCATCGATAAGCAATTGAGTTTCACAGATGGACAAGTTATTTTCCTTTAGCCTCGTCTGTCGAATAGGAACGTAAGCCGGGCGGTCTCCGAGTAGTCCCACTTCCAAGCAAGTACAACAACCATGAGAAGATATATGTGAATAATCTACATGATAAATAGAATATTATGTCAGTGCCTTTTACTATCAAATTTATTAGGCTCGGCCTTGCCTAATAAACTTGATAGTAAAAGGCACTGACATAATAGTCTCTATGTATCCTTCCACTCTCTCTGTGGCGGCTCTAAACAACATACAACAATGTGTTGATGAGCATTTAAACAATCCAATGATTATGTTTTACACACTATTTGCTGCTAAACGCAACATGTATTCCCATGACTGCAGACAACATGTTCCAATCGCGTTAACAGAAATAACATAACTTAGTTATATTTCTCAACATTATTCTGTATTTTGTCTAACTGATAAAACACCATATTCAATTTTGCCTAATGCGTGTAAATGACCTGCTTGAAACTGTTATATCTATAAAAATGTCAGGTTATGCAATCATATATTCCTCAATTTCCTTAGTTTCGTTTACTATTTGACATTTGTCAATATTAATGATGGCATGGGCTTTCAGATCAATACGTGTAAGAGCTTAATAAGCGGGAAAAACAGAAAGAAAAAAGGAAAAAACACGAAAATAATCAATGGAATGCTTTTAAAGTTTATTTTTGGAAAATGGCAAACTACAACTGCAAGAACTTTCGTTTTGAAATTATTATTTAAGATTTATTTCGGTCGGGAACGCTCATGTTGTTCCGCCATGCTTTAAATGCCACGTGATTTGAACTACCCAATACCCAATTAGTTGATGTCATGTGATCAACCCTTTTATGTTTTTTTGCGACGCATAGTTTGAATTTAGTTATGCATGTCATTGGTGTTGTGTTGACTGCGTTTTTCGGGATCGTTGAGTTCTGTGCATACTTTGTTCAATCAATGGGAGAACTGCTCCGTTTTATATGAGGAAAGAGGAAACATTTTAAAATGAAAAGGTCATGTGAAATTATATGTATGGTTACGTCTACTAAAAAAACATATCACCTACTAATGAAGTTTATCATGAAAAATAAAATGGTACATCTTCAACTCTGTAAGAACGGTTGCCTAAAAGTATGATGTTGTTTTTTTAATTTTATTTTATTCGATTTGTATGTATCGTTTCACGTGCACAAACATATCGTAATTAAAATGCGAAGTTCAGTACACGTGTCTGTATGATGCAAGACTTATAATGCCCCATGGTTCTAGTTGTTATTTTATTGTGTTTGTAGCATGATTGTAAACGATTTCTTTGATGATGAGCTTAATTTTGATTAACTAGGAATGCAGAGGAATGCAGAGGAACAACCAGAGTTACTGAAAATTGGTCTTATAACGGTACCATTCTCGAAGTGGTCGATGACTTTAAACTATTTACGAGTTGTGTTCAACTATACAGGGTCGTTTACGCTTAACCAACAAACATTATGTGGTAAAGCGCTTAAAGCTATGAACCTTCTATCAATAAATATAAAGAAATATGAGTTAAAACCGAAAACAGGTTTACAATTGTTTGATGCTTTTGTAGGTTATATTCTTAATTACGGCAGTCAAGTGTGGGGTTTTACTAAATCCAAGGAAATTGAAAGAATTCACTTAAAGTATTGTAAACAAGTTCTTGGTGTAAAATTATCGACAAGTAATGCAGGGGTATACGGGGAATTGGGCCGTTATCTGTTATATATAAATATAAATGTAAGTATCATTAAATACTGGCTAAGAGCGGTCAATACTGATAACGTTATTATAAAACACGTGTATGAAAGCGCAAAATCTGACTGTGAAAAGGGATTAAAAAATTGGGTGTCAAAAGTCATTACTAAATAGTAGTGGTTTCATATATGCATGGCTTGACCCAAGCTCATTAAATGCTGTACATTTTGTACCGATATACAATCAACGATTAATAGATAATTATGTCCAAAACTGGTCAACCGAAACTAACAGAGTGTTAACTCTGTACAAATCTGTTAAACACCATTTTGAATATGATAATTATCTAGATATAATACATCTCAGAATCATTCTCTTTAAGACGTTCCATAATACATAACTTATAATCTCGTTCATCCTCACTATAATACAATTGTTCTATTGTACCGTATTAGATATTAGATTTTGATTCCTATATATATATATTTTTTTTCCATGTTATTACTCTTTTTCTTCTTCTTTTTTCATATTAATTCATAAATTAATGAACCTGTACTAATCTTGTTATTGCGGTCAAATTATATTTGTAAAATGTATGTTTCTTCGATTACATAGTTTTAAGTCAATAACATTTCTTCTTCTTCATAATCATAATTATAGTACAGATCTGGGCCATTACAAACATGGCTAAACATTTAATTTGTTGTCTTTCTGCCGTTAACGAACATGCAAAACAATATTGTGCTAACGTTTATACTCTGGGATTAATTTATTGTGGTCAATTAAAATTTCAGGAGACGTTCTTAAATTTGCTTTAGCAATAAACGTCATGTTTCATCTATCAGCATAACCTTTCCACACTTTAAACAACCTAATCACAAACCTTATCAAAGACAAACGTTTTGCTCTCATTTAATAACATGTTACTAGAGAAAGACTACATGTTTGACCTGTAACAATGTAAAAATGTCTCCTTTTTTTTAACTGACAGCCCTTTCGTTTCTGCTTTTGCTAATACTGTCTATCAAAAAGAACTTAAAATTAGTTATAAACATCGAACAGCAGAAGTACTATTCAAGGACGACAGTCAACCACAAACACCCAGAGAAACAAAGAACTTTAAAGATGAAAAAAAGCAAGATAAGACATAAAAACACAAAAGGTTGATAAAAAGGCTACTGTCTTGGAACGGTAAGTGGCAAAAAGACCCCTTGGTGTTTAAACCAGGTTCTAGGGTGCATCAAACCTCACTCTTACCCTATTGTCATCCCAATAAACTGTACAGTTTGAATAAAGATATTCCCGCCGGGTTATAATATCTAACAAACAAGGCAGCATTAATTAGCAATATAAGTAAAACACATAAATAATCATCTATATACACTCAAGTGATATGAAAACGCAACACGGGAATTTCCGCTATATATTGTATGTACAATATGCTGCTTTTAATCGAATGGTACATGGCTACGTAAGACCTTTCCTTTTGGAAAAAATACTAAAACAACAAATAATACAGCAAATAGTATTCCTGCAATGTTTCATTATTCACAGAGTACGCGTTTGGCTCATTCATGTGAGCAAACTTAGGATGCACAATTTTGCAAACTATTTACGTTAAATACAGTACTGAACTAGCTCAATTTTTCGAAGAGCAACTTCAACATTGATGAAGTTCTTGTTACAAAGTGTAGTGTGATTAAAACGTCTACAACATCACAGTTGTGTCCTTTTCCTAGTTAACTGCAACTTTTGTTTTAAAAAAACTCTTGGGATTTCTTTGGAATATTATGTGCAATTAAGTGTGCAGTATATACAATATATAGCGGAAATTCCCGTGTTGCGTTTTCATATCACTTGAGTGTATAATATAAAGAACAAAAGCCTAGCAAGCCACAAAGTAAGTACTCAATGACTTGGCAGAATGCATAGCAACAAGAGAACAAACTGTAAAGGGCATGACACCAATGCGGGGGTCCGTTAGATTTCCTACATAACTTGCATTCTTGCAAATCGTGAATTATAGTTATTACATATAGTCGATTCAACTGGTTTGATTGCTATATCATAAATATTCATTTTACTGCTCTGAGGCATTGTTCAGTATTATCATTTTAGGATTATGTTGCTAATATTTGTATATCTACTACTCAAAGTTTGCTAAACACCACACAGCATAAAACGCAGCAATCAATTTTAGTTTTACGATTACTTGATGTTAAATTCATTAATTTGTTGTAAAAATGTGATTGGAAACCATATTTTGTGTTGTTTTTTTTGCGTGTCATCCTACAAAATACATTTATTTTCTCGCAGTGTTTGGGTTGAATGGCGAACATGTCTGGTGCTTAGCCAACTTTGAGTAGTATCACAAAACAAGAATTTATAACTGTCTTAAAGCAACATACAAATTAAAATTAAACAGAACAGACTATTTCATTAACAACAATTAAACCGTATGAATTATAGGGCCTAGTTTAGTGCATAAGTATGCACATTCATTGTGAAACACATTATGATTGTTTTATTTGCTTTTGGATTTAAACCTGTACTTCTTCCAGATCGCTTCTAGTCCTTTTCAAACATTGAGGTCTCCTATTATATTCTTAAGGAAAACACTGATGACGGTAAATAATTTACTGTTATATACTTAATAAAAGTGGTGGCTATTACATACTTATCCTGTTGAGCTTCGGTCGCAAACTAATTATTAGACATAGGATTAACAGAAGGATACATCATTAAATCAACATGCATATTTGGAAAGAACGATATGACAATGAATGCTCTAAAACAAGATTGTTGACGGGTTTGATATGAATAAAATCCAAATAAGCCATTTTAACGTAATTTTTATTCATGATTAATTTATCAACTAATTATTTAGTTAGATATGCGATGTCTTCTACTTGAACTAGGCCGCTCATCCAGCAACGACAATATCAGGAAATACCATGCAAGAGATTACCCAGTTTTCGGTGCACCAAGCTGGAGATGTTTTCAGAAAGCGACGCTGACCGAAAAGATTGACAGCGGTGTAGTATTCAATTGCAGTCCTATAACAAAACGATCTGTTATCCAAGCTGATGTTATGCAGGCAGATGTATGCCAAGTTTGCCTTGAACATTTTATCACATTCACTCCGGGTTAGGTTAAAGTGTTCAGCCTGTAATGTATATACTGAGGTATTAAAACATATCTTAAAACAGCATAATCAAATGAAACATTTGCTAAACTTAATTAACGAAACTTTTATTTACCTTTTATATATAACACTTCTGCGACAAGGACTATCATATCTGACTTCTACTTTATGGTGAAATAAATGATTTGTTCATGATCCTTTTCATACGCTATTTATCGACATGTTAAGGTCATTTCCTACAGTTTCTTCATATTTTCCCTATGAACAATTATTTTTTTAAAAATTCAGTACATAGCTAGAACGGTCTATCCTAAGCATATTTCAGCTTTTAGCATAATGGGTCACTTACTTGGTGTCTGAGATATCTTAAGATAAATATATGACCCATATTCCATTTTTGGCAAATTTGCCTATTATTTTAGTAAAACCTAAATTAGGTAAAAACAAGACATTTAGTAAAACATTCAAATCGAGTTACATTAAATTCATTCAGGCTCAATATATATGATCCTATTTATGTATATATGAATAACACTCTATGATATATGTGGGGAATGTTATATTTACGTCCTTGCGGTTCATCGGAAAATGGCAGATTGTGGTGGGAAAAAGAGGCATTTCGAGAACAAAAGTATTTCCTATGATCCTTTTTTTTGAAAACGTCTGTATTCTTAGTGTTAGCAAATATCGTGTACTTCAAGGTACTTCAAGGTAATGAAATAAAACAAATATGTCACCTTACTTGTTTTTGAAAAAAAGAAGTCATAACCCAACATTTCCAAAAATGTATGTGTTCTGGTGCAAAAGAAAATGTTATAAAACAACATTTATGCAAATGTATGGGTTTTGGAGCAAAAGAAAAACCCACAATGTTTTTCTAACTGTTAAGTTTTACATACCTCTTTTTATTTAAATGGATTCCATATGTGTAAAATTGTACACAGTCATCAAATCTGTAGACTGTAATTATTTCATGTTTTCAGTTCATTGTTATCCTCCAGGCAGACATTTATGCGCTTTGTATGAAAAAGATATAGCGGATAAACCCATAAATCTCTCCGTGGTCTTTATCAAAATACTAAAACTATATTTGACTTTAGTGTATCAACAAATAACTTCATTATTTAAACAGTTTATTAGTTCCGTAATAATCAAATCTAGTGAAATGTATATAAACGTTTGATAAATAATAGTGTTTGTGTATATAGTCGATCTTAGACGGATATGCGCGATAAAGATGCGCATAAACAACTGTAGGAAATGTTCTTACGGAGATTTATCAAAAGAGGTTATGATCTTGCAACGCACTGCATAACTAGTGGTTGACTCATTTTACAGTTATGCTTTCGTCTTTGATTGTACGATGAACAGACAAAAAGGTCATCCTATGATGACGTCTACATAACTCCTGAAAATGAAGATGACGTTAAATGTTTTGTCTTGCGTTTAAAAGTGTATTCTAATGTTGCTCTTCCTTTTGTGAAGTGTTTTGGTACTTGCTTTTTCTGACTTTTATATTCATATTTATATGATCATATTTGTGTTGACTTATATAGCCTATTAATGCTGGTTAGTTTATTAGAGGATAAATCCTGGCGGGGATTAGTTTATTTACACTGTTCCGTTTTAGTGTGATGACACTAGATGGTAGTGAGGTATGGTGCCCCCTAGAGCCTGGCTTTGACCCCCAAAGACCTATTTTCCACGGACGTGTCAAAGGCTATTGTCAAATATATTGTTTATGGTGTGTTGTTTGTTTTAAATGCGTGTTTTTGATTGACAATGATCTGCGAATGCTGCATTTCCTGTTCGACATTTGCATCTACTTTTAATATTAGCAAGCGCATTTTCCACGCCAATAATAGTTGAGTAAATCGTCCACCTCAGGCAGAATATTACAAACATTTTTATATGAGATGAAACAGAAAAGCGGCGTTGTCTATAACCTTGTTTGCATTCCGGATTACCTTATGAATGATATACACAAACCTATACATAATAGTAACATTGATGTGAAATGCATCACGTGACAGAAACAATTAGATACAAATGTTTTAAAGGAAGTGCAGTATTCCAAAACAAGACGCATCTGAAACAACAATTGCTTAGAAATATAATAAATTGATAAGGTAAGGTAGGTCAAACATTAAAAGGATTGACAATAATGTTACCGCACTTCAATGGCCGTAGACAAAATGTGCCTTGCACCAAGCCTCATTCGTACCTTATTAGTTTCAATAAAAACATATTGTATTTTACAATGATTGTGAAGCAAGATTTTGCAACTTAAAATATTAACTTTCGATGCGTAGAACAAGTATTGAGCAAGTGAATTAATTAAATTGCTCAAGGATAAATAACATGGCCACGACGAGGATAGAACTCACTACCTCTCGGTCTGGAGTCCGACGCTTTATCACTAGACCACACACTCTGCTATGGACAATAAACGGACCAGTGTCAATAAAGAAGTCGCTACCAGGCTGGTCTTGGAACAAAATAGGCAGCGTATAAGTAAAACACTGAAAGATACACAAACACAAAAGGGTTGCCAATAGGGCTACCGCCTTGCAACGGTCAGTGGAATAAAAGGCCGCTGGCGGAGGTTGGTGAGTTGGTGGGGCTGGCGGTTTAACCAGGTTCTAGGGTGCACCAAGTACTTAGTGACTTGACAGAAGCCAGAACAACAAGAAAACAAACCGTTAAGGGTACGACAAGACAAAATTAAAAACAAACATCAAACGCTACCGTCCTATAAGGATTTAGGTATACGCCCTCATAGAGTCCACAATTTGTGAGATCATCGCACAATCAAAGAGGAGTGGCGAACTGTAAATGAGTCAACCACTAACCATGCGGTGCGTTGCAAAGTGATAGGGTCGTAACCTCTTTTGGTATACCTTTTAACAAAAGTAATACATATTGTTTGAAAGTGATTATAACCATGTATCTTAAGTTTGTAAATCTCATCACCATAGAAGTCAGGTTGTGATAGTCCTTGTCGCAGAATAGTTCTACTTATAACAAGTTATAGAACTTTTGGTATTTTTTTAATTTTTAAAAATTTAGGAATATAATCAACGACATAATTATCTCGAAAAAATACTTGGCGTGTCAATGGAATCAATACGGTGATTAAGATATATTATTTTTAGAAAAAGTCTGACGTAATCAGACTCCTTGTCAATAAGGGATAGGAGAACATGTTGTGTGTAGCTTTGACTTATAAAAGCAGTGTTACATGTATAAAAGGGATCAGTACGAAGGAAAAGTGTGTTTGCTTCCTGGTTCTGGTCCACCAGCTTAAGTGAAGAAATGGAAAAAGCGGTTAGAGGTGAAAGCATAGAGTGCTTTCCAGACTGTCTAAAATAGCATGTAAATCAGTGAATAGCATAGTTACACGCGATTTACGTTTGGTGTTTTCATTACGCCTACGACCATGATACCTAGAGTTACGTATACAAGTCGAATAGGAAATGTAGCTTTCACGCTACCCAGTCAACCAAAAATACGCTTTCAAACAATAATGTTAATAAGAAGCAAGTCATGTGACATAACAAACACAAACGGGTTGACAATATTGATAGCGACTTTGAACGGTTAGTGGCAAAAATGCCGCTGACGGTTTAAGCCAGGTTCAAGAGTACACCAAACCTCACTCTTACACCTTACAAAAATCTACACATCTACAATGCAAGTATTCTTCAATGACTTGACAGAAGCTAGAGCAATAAGGGAAAATACCATTAATGGTACGACAATACAAGATTGAAGACAAACATCAAACGCTACTGTCCTTTGAGGATTGCAGTAGTCGTCATCATTTGGGTCCACAATTTCATCCGGCCATCGCACAATCAAAGAGGAAAGCATAGTGGCGCGAATTGAAAAATGGGTCAACCTCTAAAATGCAGTTCTTGATAAATGATAGGGTCATAACCTCGTTTGAAAAACCTTTTAACAGATTTAATAAGATTGTATGAAATTGATTATGATCAAGTATCTTACGACGTTTGTAAATCACGTCACCATATAATTCAGGCTGTTATAGTCCTTTTCGCAGAATAGTTATTAAATTAGTTTTATATTTTACAGTTTTGCTTTATTTTTAAGTTTACGGTAACGGTAGTCCTGATGGAGTAACTTTTTAGTTATTCAAATATTGCACAATTTATATTCGATTCCTCAATTCAACTACAAGCTCTAGAAAAACGAGTAAATTGCGAAATATAGACCCTATAAGAAGTTGCTCAGGGAACATCCCAATCTAAGTGGGAATAGTTGACAATATCACAATAGGAAATGCAGCTTCCATAGAACACAGTAAACTCCAAAACACGTAAACGACAAACATGAATGGCAATGTTAATAAGGAATAAAGGCATATGACGTCACAACACAAAAAGGGTTGACAATAGGGCTACCGCCTCTGAACGGTCAGTGGCACAAAAGGACGCTCAGGGTTTAAACCAGGGTATAGGGTGCACCAAACCTCACACTTAGCCTACTGTCAACCCAATAAAACGGGATTGTGTAAATAAAGAAATCCACTCCATGAACTATTCTCAAACCAACAAGGCAGTATTAATCGACAATATAAGTAAAATATAAAGATGCTCGTGTATATATAAATAAAACAAAATAGCATAGAAAGCCACAAAGAAGGTACTCAATGACTTGGCAGAAGCCAGAGCAACAAGAGAATAAACCATTGAGGGTACGACAAGACAAGATTGCAGACAAACATCAAACGTCACCGTCCTTTTTGGCTTTAGGTAGACGTCATCATAGGGTCCACAGCCTGTCCTGTCATCATACAATTAAAGTGGAAATCATAGTGGCGAACCACCAAGCATGCAGTGCGTTACAAAATGATAGGGTCTTAACCTCTTTTGATAAACCTAACGGTAGCCCTGATGGAGTAGCGTTTTAGTTATACAAAGATTACGAATATTGAAGTCCTCAACTCGAGTAAAAGCTGTAGAAAAACGAATAGGTTGAGAGACATAGACCCCATACTATAAGTTCACCAAGAAAGTTTTCACTGACTTCGGCAGGACAACCATAATTTAAAACGTTATGGTAACGATAAAACACGATCGAGGCATACACTAGACGTTACTTTCCTTTCAGGATATAGGTATACGTCATTCTATGTTCCACAATATGTCCGTTCATGGCACAGTCAAAGAGAAGGCAACGAGGAGAACTGTGTTAATCACGTAACCATAGAACTCATGTTGTAAAAGTCATTGCCGCAGAAGATTTCTTTAATATGTATTATTTTTCTATTTTAAAAGTATTTGAGGGTATGATAAAATTAAAATTCAACTTGTAACATACCGGTACATGTTTATGCTGTACTTTCAAAGTCGGGCAAATATAATTTTAAAGGAACTAACCCACCAAATAATGGCAAAATTACAGTATAAAACCGTTTATCAGAACTCTATTCAGGTGTTCAGGTCATATAATAATGTATATGTGTCGATGAATTTGCGTAATATGAATTATGAGTCTTAATTTGACGCTCCAGTTTTGGGTTTGGTCTGGCTTGTTAGATAGTGTGCTTATATAGAGTTTTGATTCTCAAAATATGTAAGTTATACAATTTATATGCCTCGTTTATCAATTTTTTCCTGTTGATTGCGAATAGGGGCTTTAAACTATTAAACGTTATACATTTACTGCGAAAAGCATATCCTTGTTTGACTGCAAAAAAGCCTGTTTGACGTCACTTAAGTACACATGTAGTACTGTCGATGTTCTAATTTCATAATATGTCTATATACTTATGATAATCAGAGCTTAATTTATTTCGATTTCGCATATATTATTATAATAATTTTTCGCAAAAAACATTGCCTAAATCTTAACTTACACTAGTTCTATTTCTACAGACGCTTTGATCACCAGATTGAATAAACATCGACAAAGCAGCTAGAAAATGACATCTCTTAACCGTTTAATGTTTTATAGATAATTGCAAACATTTAAAAGAAATTCAAATACTTACACAGTTGTAACATATGTCATGTTTGTTACACGCGGGTCTGAACTCCGTCTTGAAGGAGTAGTTAAATCCTCCAGGTATACTGCAACCGTTAACAATATCGTTACTGTCACATGTATTAGCATTCGTCGGAACTACGGTCAGTATAACCAAAGCCAGGGCAGCAGTGAGAACATAAATATGAATCGTCATTCTTTGTCCTGATAATTTAGAAGTGAGACCTTTTAGAACATGTATCACGATGCAAAATGCAAAAATACTGTTTTGTTATAAGTATTTGTATTTGAATACTACAATGGCTTGCATTACTAGAGCCGCCACGGAAATATAAGATCGATACACATGACTCAAGGAACAATGCCTTACTCCTAATATCAAATATATGCCTATGTTTCTATAACGTTCTCGGAGGATGCACTCCGATACACAGGACCGCCTGGTTTACGCTTCAGCTGACGGACACGGCTCAGGATAAATGTAATCCTATTTTTCTAAAGACAAACCAAAGAAACCATGTGGTGTATGTGATGCTCGGGCCTCTGGTAATAGTAAGCGGATTTTATAAATACCGTGCAATCCATTAGACCTAAAATGAGATCTAGGGTCCTATGGAAACCACAGCGTCCGAACGCTATGGCATCGTAGGTCCGCACTGCACTGCAAACAAGGCTTTCTAGGCTATTGTTTTTATTGTATTATATTTACACGAGCATATTTGTGTTTTACTTATATTGCCTATTGATGCTGCCTTGTTGGTTAGAGATTAAATCATGGCGGGGATTTTTTTATTTACACTGTCCTGTTTTAATTGGATGACAGTAGGGTAAGTGTGAGGTTTGGTGCACCCTAGAACCGGTTTAAACCCCCAGTGGCCTACTTTGCCACTGACCGTTCCAAGGCGGTAGCCCTATTGTCAACCCTTTTTGTGTTTGTGATGTCGTTTGCTTTTATTATTGCTTTTGCCTTCTTGTTTGTCTGTTTGCGTGTTTGTTTCTGTGTTTTGTGGTTTACTGTCCTCCTTGAATGCTACTTTCCCTGTCCGATCTTTTTATATTTCTTTTGATAATACAATGAAAGAGACTAAAAACAATAGAAATGGTTGTGAAGACAATGCCTTACTCTTGTAGTTTCGAATTACTTACATGTATCATTATGCATGTATATGTACAATTTGCCGAGTCATCCTTTGAATTTAACAACAACAACAAGTTATCAAACAAGTTAGTCAGTTTTAATTTTACAGTGTTTAGTCAAGTAAGGAACTTGAATATTCCGTTTGTAAAATAGTTGTGTGAGTAAACGGGACAAACTGCTTTTTTTTTTTAAACTCTCAGCGTCCCGCTAATTTTTCTACATTACTTGCATATTCATAGTCATTGTTAATACTTATTTAAAAGTTCAAAGCGAATACAAATTATCTATCAAACAAATTATCATAGAGATTCGAAACATATCGTAAATCCAAATTATCCGCCGAATAATAATTTACCCACGAATATACTGAAAAAACAAAAAATAGGTTCGTTTAACCGTATTTTAAACTGCGACAGTGACGTGACTCGGCAAATTTAAATATATATATATATATACAAATCGTTGATGATTTGTTTATTTTGGGTAAAGTTTTTAAGTTAGCTGGCTAATTCAAAGACACGCTAAGAGTTAATTCTTTTTTCTGTAAAGTGATGTCTGTTTTAGTTTTACTTAAAACGAACTAAATAACAAAATATCCGTTCGTTTATCCGTAATAGTTCGAAACTGCGACAGTGACGTGACACGGCAAATTGTTAATATATATATATTTAGATCGTTGCTGATTTGTTTCTTTTGGGAAACGTATTTAAGCTAGCTGAGAGATTATACTTTATTCTATAAAGTGACTTCTGTTTTAACTTTAATAAATAAAATAAATAAAATGACCGTATGTGAAACTGCGACAATGATCATGTGACTCTGCAAATTGTACATATACATGCATATTGATACATGTAAGTACATAAGTTAGCTGGCTCATTAGGTAACTCGACTAGATTTTGGCTTTAGTTGTGTTAATCTTGTTATGTTCACAGATATATTCGGTATGTGGTTCAATATAAACAGCATATTCATTTAGTGGTATATTGTTCCATATTGCAAGCCTGGCCTTTCGTTCGGTACCGAATATACAGTACGGTCGACGTGTCTGTGTCTGCATTTGTATTTTGATACAATTCAGTTTTGTCACCATGTGTGCCAATAAACAGGATGTAATAATCGGTGGAATGCTTTCCTTTTTTGTTATTACAGCCTTCCACCCCTAAGTCAGACGTGTCATACCGAATATACAAGGTGGTGTGCGCGGTATTTCGGCATATTGTCCGTAAATAAAACAGTAGTTTGACTTATTAAAATGTGTATAAATTTTTATGACAAATACTCGAGAACATTTTTTATGAATTTTCAACCAATTTCAAACGCGTAATTTGAGAACAAAACAAAGACTATACAGAAATTCAAGGACGTAAAATAGATCCACACAATAATGGCAGTAAGAAGAAATAATTGTTTGGAATATCATACCGTAAATGAAGGTGGAGTTAAATTTCTAGAAATGTACATTCTCGATTCAAACCGAAAACTGTAGAAAAAGAAAATCAACACAGCTAACTAGTGTATTTTCGCCGGTAAAATCCAAGTTATATTATGAATTCCATAATGTTTTCAATAAATGAAAAGCCATACATGCATATTTAAATAATATATTTATTTTAATAAATTCAATTTTATATCAGCATCAACTCATTTCAGGATAATCGATCGCGTCAAAAACGTTCACCGCGCACCTGGTACCCTGTTGTTTACCGCAGAGTAATCAGGGAACCAGCTTATTCGCCATTCGGCGAATAAATCGAGAATTAACAAAGGGCGTATAGGCAGTTTCAAATCCAGGGTACCTGTATATCCATGAAATTATGAAATATATATTTTTAAAATTCATTAAATCAGTATTTAGTTGACGTCTTTCTATGCTAAAAATGGTATAGGTACTTGAAGTTATAATCATGTAATGTGAATCCGCTATCGTATAACTAACTATTTGCTATGGTTGTTTTTATTTGACGGAAAGGCCCGAAGATATCAGACGCGTTCCTTATCACGAGTCTTAGTATCTCATGTCCACCGAAACCATTATTTTTAGAGTGGTTAGTTGGCCGTATGGTCTAAGGCGTCTACTTTTTAGCGTGGCGGTAGTGGTCGATGTTGGTATCCTACGACTGCGGATTCGAATCCTTTGGTAAGTACAACATGTTAGATCCGTATATACTACGTAATATTTGTTCTTTTATCTTACAGATCCCAATTAAAGAAAGTTCGTCATTATGAATTTAATTCTCTCATACAAATTATATAATATATACATGATATATAATCTAACTTTATTGAATCGATCTGGTTTCTATCAATTGTAAATTATTGTATTGGTACATCTTTTCGCTATGCCGGATGTCGTTATTTGACGGAAAGGTTCGAAGATATATCGGCGCGGTCATTTATATGAGCTTAAGTATCCCATGTTCATCGAAGCTATTATTTTTAGAGTAGTTAGGTGGCCGTGTGGTCTAAAGCGTCTGCTTTTAAGCTACGCGGTAGTGGTCGATGTTGGTATCATAGGGCTGCGGGTTCGAGTCGTTTGTAAGTAGTTAATACAACTTTTGTATATATAAGCTAGAATAACGAAGAATTTGATTGCCATGCGTCCCTTTAAATGCAAATGTTCCCGACAATAACAACATTGTAAAAATATAAATATTAATACTAATACTACTACTAATAATAATAATTATAATGATAATAATAAATAAATAAATAAATCCTGCTACTACGACTACTACTGCTACTTCTTTTACTACTTACCACTATTACTATTGCTTCTACTACATCTGCTATTACTAGTACGGCTATTTCTACTACTTCTACTATTATTACTAGTACTACTACTACTAATGCAACACCACCACCACCAACAAATACTACTACTACTACTACTACTACTAATAATAATAATAATGCAACACCATCACCACCACCAACAACAACAACTACTACTACTACTACTACTACTATTACTACTGCAAGCTACACCACAACACCACCACCAACAACAACAACAACAACTACTACTACTACTACTACCACTGCTATTGTTACTACTAAATTGTAGTATCATATATTTATGCTATTCCAGCACTAGTTTTATAACGCACCTATGAATTGCACAAAATCAGGTTAAGACTTACCTTTAGTGAACTCAACGTTAGACTTACAGGAACACACTGTTGGCTCGTTTTCGAAACTCTGCTTACTTATATGCAACCGTCCTTGACACAACTTATCACACAATTCGGACAAGGTCACGGACATTTCAAAATGCCTGAGTGTAATATATTGACAACCAAATATGCATTGCTCAGTTTCCCCGTCCAACAACAATTTATTGCACTTTATCAAGTTGTATACCATTTTAAATATTACAAATGTGTGTTTACATTATGACTGTAAACAGGATGTCTTAGATACAGTTACAAAACTAAGTATTTTGATAGTGTTCTGAACGGAATACCAATATTGATAAAGTAAGTTGTTTTGCACTTGTGGCGAATCAAAATGTAATTGGATAATTATACGTGCCGATTATCACTTTGTTTTTAGTTTTTGACAAAATAACAAATTACAATACTTGTGTAGTTATGTTTAGTATACAGGTGAATAGGTTTATCAACAAAAATGCAATCAGAATAGATGAAGTTTGTTCGAAAACACACTTGGATTAACACTGTGCATTAGCCTGACACATGCCTGTAGAAGTGGACTGTTTAAAAGTGATCACTGGTATGGCAACTACAGTCTTACTATTAAAGGGACGCACAGCAATCTCGAAGAGTTGATCAAACATTGTTAGCATAATATTAAATAACCTTTTGAGGTTCATTGTTTTCGTTTTGTTTTACCGTAGGTTTGAATATAGTATTAGTGCAATATAATCAACAGTTAATATTATGCTAGAAAAATTAGTTTGAACTATTCTTATAATTAACATTAATGGTACGACACACGCCAGTTATGTAAATAAGCCGTTACATATTGTGATATTATTACGTGTGCTTGACTTTGAGCTGCAGAAATTAAAAATAAAAAACATATAACAGCTTAGAGATAACTGATGCAGAAATTATTTTATATTATAAAAATCCAAGGCGGTAAAATTGAAAACAGACCATAAGTCTGACACTAATCACGCACTTCTCCTAATCAAGATGGATATAACTAAATATAACCAGGGCCGTAGCGTGGCATACCCCTTTACTCCCAGGAGCAACTTGGAAAACAATTAATAAAAAGGTTCTTCTGAGATATTGTACATGACTACATTAGACCTTTGATTTCGGAAAAAAAAGACTAAACCAACACATAACACACCAAATGTTATCCCTTCAAAGTGTCATTATTAGTAGAAAACGCATTTGGCTTAAGCAGTTCAAGCAAACTTGCGATGTAAAGTTCTGCAATATCTCTACATTTACATGATTAAATACAGTACTGAAATGTCTGAAAGTTTCAAAGCGGAACTTTAACATTGATGAATTTCGTGTTACAGAGTGTACTATGATTCATATAATCATTAATTCATTGAATAAAACAAAGCCTAGAAAACTACAATGCAAGTGCTGGTTTTTGATATCTCTTGATAAAAATTATGTCCTGTATACGTTTTTCCCTTTATATACGGGCTTACGGCCATGTTGCACAAGCTTAAATAGGGCCATGTTGCACAAGCTTGAATTCGGTAGTAAATCAAGCGTAAGCACCCCCACCTATTGGCTTTAGACACACGCCCATCATTCTTATATACAGCTATAGTATCTTTAAATGTTTCGTGTTACATATCGTAACACCTGTACGCCAGTGGTGACAATTACATATCTACTTTAAGCGTCGGTCGTAAACAACCCTACATCAGTTTAACAGAGGCATACACATTTAAATCAATATGCATATTTCGAAAGAACAATATGAGAATGAATTAAGGAAAAACAAAACAGATTGTGGAGGGGTTTTGAACAAATTGAGAAGTGAAGGCGTAGCGTTGAATGTTTTCCAGATTGTTTCAGCATATTATGTAGATTATCAACTGACATTGTCACAAGTGATTCCGTTTGTTGTTACTATTTCGTCTATGAACAGGAAACCTAGATTTACACTTTTGCAAAGAAATATAGTTGAGATATCAACATTGCGGTATGGTGTCTACAAAATGTTCACCCACTTATCTTTGCAATATGTCTCGCTTTTTCTTTTAATTGTTGTGGTATCGCTATAATAAATGATATACTCCACCGGTCAAACATTGATAATATCGACACTATGACTTGACCGACAAAATAGTTGGTACAAATCTTTTTTTAACTTTTTGGGATTATGTGCATTTTATTTATCATGTTTATGTTTGACGAAATTTTATTTTAAAGATCGACATGCTTTCCAACATACTGTTTACCATAACTTGGTTACCATAAGTTGTTTACCATAACTTAGTTACCATAACTTGGTTACCATAAGTTGTTACCATAACTTGGTTACCATAACTTGTTTACCATAACTTGGTTACCATAACTTGGTTACCATAACTTGGTAACAATAACTTGTTTACCTTAACTTGGTTACCATAACTTGTTTACCATATTTTGGTGACCATAACTTGCTTACCATAACTATGTTACCATAACTTGGTTACCATAACTTGGTGACCATAACTGGGTTACCTTAATTTGTTTACCATAACTTGGTTACCATAACTTGTTTACCATAACTTGGTTACCATAACTTGGTGACCATAACTTGGTGACCATAACTTGGTTACATAACTTGGTGACCATAACTTGTTTACCATAACTAGGTTACCATAACTTGGTTACCATAACTTGGTGACCATAACTTCGTTACCAAAACGTGGTTACCATAAATTGGTTACCATAACTTGTTACCATACATTCTTTACCATAACTTGGTTACATAACTTCTTTACCATAACTTGGTTACTTGGTTACCATAACTTGTTGATCATAACTAGGTTACCAACACATGGTTACCATAATTTGGAGACCATAACTTCTTTACCATAACTTGGTTACCATAACTTCTTTACCATAACTTGGTTAAAATTAACTTCTTTTCCATAACATGCTTACGATAACTAGGTAACCATAACTTGGTTACCATAACTTGGTGACCATAACGTTTTTACCATAACTTGGTTAAAATAACTTCTTTCCATAACTCGGTGACCATAACTTGGTTACCATAACTTCGTGAATTGCAGGTCAAAACGTAATTGACATGAGATGTACGTCAATCAACATTTGAAGCTGGACATACATTAAACTTCTACCATATCCCTTAATGTAATGGTGTGCCAGCAACTGTATCTCTAAACATTGCATTTACTTATTATAGAGGGAAACAACCTGCGCCTTGAATGTACTATACGTACTATACTGTACGTCACAGACTTCTTGGCAAGTCCAGATAGAGTAATTGTCTAAACTGCCGTTAGTAACAGACGCTTTACTATTGTTATAGGCCAACATTGTAGGTTTTCCTTTAATGAGAGTTATAAGCTTGTCTTTGGTAAGGTTGTATATAGGGTAGAGAAGTTATAAGGCGTACTTTTAGCAGTGATGAGTTAGTTTGTATAGTTTGTCTTGATGACGCAGAATGTAACCAAAAAGGTGAATATAGTTTAAAGTGTTTTTGTTAGAAGAATCATAGCCACTTCTGAAAATAATACATTCTATGAAATGCGAAATAAGGGTCATTTAGAATGTATTGGTGTTACAAAATACAATCGCAGCAACGATGCGTAAGAAATGATATTTGACGGACGTTTAAAAGACGTCAAACATTCTAAATCGCAAGAGTAGTTAAGGAAACCCCTACTAAAAAAGGCCAACATGTCGATAAGCACAAAACCTTCAACATGGTATAAGAAATAGATGTTCTTAAGGATAAAACTGTGTCTATGAATGACATACAATCCATGTAGGATGAATTGATAACAATATTGGTTGGATGTACAGGTAGACATTTAACGGTCGCCACACGGAATTTCAACCCTACTGCGGTAATAACAGTAACTATATAAGGACCACAGTCAACCAGAAATGCACAGAAACTAATAACACTTACAATGATATGCAAGAGACACATGGGAGGTAATGCAAATTACAAATTACCAAGAGGTCAATGACCTTGAAGCTCTACTTTGATTTTGATTTCAGGAAGTAGTCGCTACAGACTTGTTTTTGAAAAAATAGTTTTAGCCGTGGCGGCCATCTTGAATTTCTGGCCGACCTGAAATTCTGCTAGGATCAATTAGACATCCAGAGCAACAATCCTGTGAAGTGTCATGAAAATCCGCCAAGTAGTTTCAGAGGAGTAGTCGCTACAAGTTTTCATTATATAACTCTATGTAAACAAAGATGGCCACTGGCAGCCATGTATAACGTCGAATCAAAATAATGTTTGACTCTGATAAGCATCATGTCATGCTGATCATTTTACAAAAAGTCCCATATCAATATCACTTATAGTTTTCAAGACGTAGTCGCTACAAACTTCTTTTTTTAAAATCTATTTTTAGCTGTGGCGGCCATCTTGAATTTCTGGCCGACCTGAAATTTTGCTAGGATTAATTAGACATTAAGAGCAACATTCCTGTAACGTTTCATGAAAATCCGCCAAGTTGTTTCAAAGGAGTAGTCGATACAAGTTTTTACTATATAACTCTATGTAAAAAAAGATTGCCGCTGGCAGCCATGTTTAATGTTGAATCAAAACAATTTTTGACAAGGACCAACATCATATCATGCGGATCATTTTAGAAAAAGTTCCATATCAATATCACTTATAGTTTTCAAGAAGTAGTCGCTACAAACTTGTATTTTGAAAATATATTTTTAGCCGTAGCGGCCATCTTGAATTTCCGGCCGACCTGAAATTTTCCTAGGATCAATTAGACATCAAGAGCAACATTCCTGTGACGTTTCATGAAAATCCGCCGAGTAGTTTCAAAGGAGTAGTCGCTACAAGATTTTACTATATAACTATGTAAACAAAGATGGCCGCTGGCAGCCATGTTTAACGTTGAATCAAAACAATATTTGACAAGGACCAACATCCTATCATGCTGATCATTTTAGAAAAAGTCCCATATCAATATCACTTATAGTTTTCAAGAAGTAGTCGCTACAAACTTGTAATTTGAAAATTTATTTTTAGCCGTGGCGGCCATCTTGAATTTCCGGCCGACCTGAAATTTTGCTGGGATCAATTAGACATCAAGAGCAACATTCCTGTGAAGTTTTATAAAAATCCGTCAAGTAGTTTCAGAGAAGTAGTAGTCGCTACAAGTTTTCATCATATAACTCTATGTAAACAAAGATGGCCACTGACAGCTATGTTTAACGTCTAATCAAAATAATGTTTGACTCTGATAAGCGTCATGTCATGCTGATCATTTTACAAAAAGTCCCATATCAATATCACTTATAGTTTTCAAGACGTAGTCGCTACAAACTTCTTTTTTAAAAGTCTATTTTTAGCTGTGGCGGCCATCTTGAATTTCTGGCCGACCTAAAATTTTGCTAGGATCAATTAGACATTAAGAGCAACATTCCTGTAAAGTTGCATGAAA
Organism: Cyrtodaria siliqua; assembly: GCA_037043455.1. NCBI lineage: Eukaryota > Metazoa > Mollusca > Bivalvia > Adapedonta > Hiatellidae > Cyrtodaria > Cyrtodaria siliqua. The sequence goes on along the minus strand of JAWPHD010012502.1, from coordinate 14,484 downwards.
ATCCGCCAAGTAGTTTCAAAGGAGTAGTCGCTACAAGTTTTTACTATATATAACTCTATGTAAACAAAGATGGCCGCTGGCAGCCATGTTAAACGTTGAATCACAACAATTTTTAACAAGGACCAACATCATATCATGCTGATTATTTTAGAAAAAGTCCCATATCAATATCACTTATAGTTTTTAAGAAGTAGTCGCTACAATTTTTTTTTTTAAACCTATTTTTAGATCTGGCGGCCATCTTGGATTTCACATCAACATGAACTTTTGCTAGGATCAACTAGACTTCATGGGCAACATTTCTGTAAAGTTTCATGAAAATCCATTCAGTAGTTTCAGAGGAGTAGTCGCTACAAAAAAAAGTCTACGGACGGACGGACAGACAGACGGACAGACGGACGACGGACGCCGCACCACGGCATAAGCTCTGCTGATCTCTGATCAGTCGAGCTAAAAATGCGCGTGTGAATGTTCGATGATTTCTTATCTGTAAGAGGAATAGCCTCGCTCTGTATTATCTTGTCTCTGCTAATCTTACTGGAGCTTACAAAAAAAGATCTGTGTTATTCGGTTCTTGTTTATTTCTTAAAATGTGCAAATATTTTCTCTTTTTTTTTGTTGCAGGTGACAAGAATGGGACAAGTTCATGATTTCATACAGGTTAAGATATGGCTGAATGTTCTGAGCCCAGATGTGAGAATCAAATACTGGGTAGTGATACATTTGAAAATGTCAGTGAAATGGACAATTTCAAGAGGGTCTCTTCAAACTATTGATATTAAAAAAAAAGCAAATTGGTCAACCCCGTGTTTTTTGTTGGATATTTCGTGCAACAGACATCAAGTTTCACAAAGAAAATATTTTTAAGAAAATTCATTAAGTTCTATGCAGAGCTATGTAAAATTAACTGTGTTGTGAGACGTTTATCTGATTTGTCACTTCTTATAATCGTGCGGTATTGATATGGTTAATATAATAGCAGTATTTTAACTGTCTATATAGCTGCACACACTGTTATCCTATAGTGAAAGAATGAGTTAACAATCACCAGACCATTATTATACCCACGTTTTTGAAAAAAATAGGTAAATTAAATTGCCTCCGTTTGTTCGTCCGTCCGTCCGTTACCGCATCTCCTCCTAAACCGCTGAACGGAATTCAACCAAACTTAGCCTTCACCATTTGATGACGGCGTGCAAGAGCAACATTATGTCTGTCTCCGCACCCAGGGGCCCTCAGGGGGCTGGAGTCAAAAGGTCAAATACACTGAAAATTCAATTACACTGTCATTTTTACATATTTATTTTGCACATAACTTGGTATATGTAATCTTCTATGAAAAATAAACAACATATAAAACGATTTTATTATTTCGAACTCGGACGTCTGCGAAACGTTATGATGATGGGATTACACATAATCCTACGTCATCCATGGGACCTGGGGATAAGGCCTAAAATACACTAATAATTCAATTACAGTGTATTTTGTTCGTACCTATTCACATTAATTGGTATACTTAGTAGTCCATGAAAGAGATACACAGCATGTCAAATGATTTATTATTTAAAACTTCCCTGAGCTTATGGTTGGAAAGGTGGGTGGTGTGAGGAGTTGTGGTGGGTTGGGGGGGGGGGGGGGGGGGGCGGGGGGGGGGATGGGCAGAGGGTAAAGGGGGTCAGTTATGTCTTTAATTATGTCTGAAACGAACATTTTGATGCAGGGATTACCGTATATAATAATATGTTTTCTCCTGTATGTGTGTGTTGTGGTGGTGGTTTTGTGGTAGTGTGTTTGTGTGTGTGTGTGTGTGTGTGTGTGTGTGTGGTGGGGTGGGGTGGTGTTGTAAGGGGCGTCATAAGGTCCATATACACAACATTTAATTGCAATGCCATTTTTTAAAGCTTTGCAAATATACAAGTATTCTCCTCTGAAAACACAAAGCATATCAAAATATTTCAGTGTTTTCACCTTACAGGTGTGCCGAGGTGTGTGTGTGGGGGGTGGGGGGGGGGGGGGGGGGGGGTAGGAGTGAGGCTGGGTGGGGGGGGTGTGGAGTAAGGTATATTCGGTCAAATATTTATTTTTCTTTCTTTCTCAATAAATTGTATTGATTTTGGGAATATCAATATAATTTGTTCCAAGATCAACATGAGACTGGGGGTAAGGCTCAAACGTTCAAAACACAAATACCCTAAACATTTTTTATTTATTTACAGTGTCATACATAAAATCATAAATAGCACTATCTATGATCTGAATATCAAAGAACGATCAACACAATTACATGTAAAATGGATACAGGATTAAAGGGACTTTACCTATGTAAAGAAAACGTTGGTATTTGCGATGGCGCACGGTGGAATTCGTTCTAGTTGAAACTATTAATAGCCCCATGTTTATACATTTTAAATCCTTTTTAAAATTGCGAGAGTCACTACCCTCACAGTTGGTTTTGTTGTTGGCGTTGGCGTCGGCGTCAGCTTCAGCGCCCTACCCAGTTTGCGATAAAGAAGATGTGAAGAGGATTCAACACTACTTAAGCCTTAACGTTATTTATATTTATATTAGATATCAACATCACCTGTTTATTATAATAGCCTTTATATTTATTAAGCATTCTTAATTTACTGAACTTAACCTTTGACAATAAAAACAAGGGACCCAAAGAGGGTCTGTATCGTTCTACTTGCTGTATGGAGTCTGTGTTTGTAGGACGGGGGGCGGGGTGGGTGGGGGCAGGGTATGGGATTGGTAGATGTTAGATATGGCAGATCAATCATTAAACTTGTTTATTATTTGTCCACGCTTTCTTCAATGACGGAAATAACTGCACAACATAAAGTATAAATTAGAACAAAGTCAATGGGGGCCAACGCATATAGTTTTTAAAATGTTCATTTCCATTTCCAGGAAACAAAATATGATTATTCAATTTGTGGGAAATAACGTTGATGTAGCACTCATGACAAAACCCATTGCCCATTTCACAAGTTGAACCCCTGTAGAGGACCCCTTAACACAGGAAGACAAAAGCCGTTTATATTAAATAGTAACCATAACTTATAAATACACCACACATGAACTTGAAGTCTAAAAGGTTATAGAAGGAGGTCGAAACTCTGTAATAGTAAATTACTGCAAGCTCCAAAAGTTGTATCCTTGGAGTGGGGCACCTATACGCAGGGGGACAGCACCTGTTTTATATACATTGTGCCTAGAGTTCCTAAATGACCATACAACATTATTAAAATCCATTTACATTTGGGCAAGGCATTTGTGTGTGATTTTCACCCGATTACTACCCAGGGGGGCGGGCTTTATTGGGTGGAGTTAATATTCAAGACTTTGCTGCACCAAATTGGGTCATATGCATTATAAATACAAAATATGAAGAAAATATTTTATGTCGTTCAGGAATGGCAGCCGTTACAGAAGGACTGCCGGACTGCATATATTAATATAGCAATATATAGTATATCAAGGACCGTAACTTGGCCCTATCGTCTTAACGAGGCAAATTACAGTATTACAGCTGTCACTGGTCCGATCTGGCTGTTTTTCAAACGTGACCAAGTTTGTATTAATATTAACAATCTGATAGAGTTTGGCCAAGATCGGAAAAACGAACGCCCTATCGTCTTAACGAGGCAAAAGTTAACGCTCGACGCCGGACGACGACTGACGACGACGGACTCTCGCCGTCCCATTGTTACGCGAGCCCTTATATTATGCGCCCGTTTCTACATTTTCCTGAAACGACTTCTCCCCTGACAATGGACCGGGCTCATTCTTAGCTCAATACACAATATTAAACGGCCAACAGACCAACACAACATTGGTAACAAATGGAAGTAAGACGTTTTTAAAAAGAGAGTTATGATATATATAGCGTTTGCTGGAGAGCACCACGTCTCAGGTCAAGTGTTGTTAATAGTCTAATCCAAGTTTCTGCAAAAGTTTATGATTGTATTTTCCTGCTTTTATTCTGATGCGTAAAAGTAGGTGTGCAAGTAGGTATGCAAGTTGAACAGGAAATGTAGCTTTCACAGAAAACAATCAACCAAAAATACGCAATAAAACACACGAATTACAATGATAACAAACAAGGCATGTGACATTTCAAACTCAAACGGGTTCACAATATGGCTACCACGGTCAGTGGCAGAAAGGCCGCAGGGGGTTTAAACCAGGACGTAGGTGCACCAAACTTCACTCTTACCCTATAAATACTGAAAAGGGGATACACTGGAAACAACAAACACAGACAAGAGAAAGAAGTAGCAGACTCGGTTTTATTGAGTCTGTTCATGAAAGGTAATATAAGAAGCAACACCCCTCACGCCCCCTAGCACCGGCTGTAACGGTATTTTACGTTGTAGCCACTTTAAAGCAACAAATATTGGGCTTGATGATCCCAAAGGACCATTAAGTAATAATACTACTGATTTGTAGTCGGGAGAAAAAGTAGCAGACTTGGTTTTATTGAGTCTGGCCATGAGAGGTAATATAAAATGCAACACCCATCATTTAAACTTGAAGTGAAGCATTCACAGTGCGCACGCATTCAAAATAAACAACTTACAAGGAAAATCAGAAACAAATGTGCGACACTAGAAACATTAAATGGTTGACAACAGGGGTACCGTACCGTCTTGGAACACCGTCAGTGGCGAACATGTCCCCGGAGTTTAAACAGGTTCTAGGGTACATCAAACCTCAATCCTACCCTAGTATCAGCCCAATAAAACGGGACAGCGTAAAATACACGCCAGGTTATATCTTCTGGCAATAAAACTCGACACAACGTATGTTTCACACATGTTAAGGTTGCAAATAAAATGGCTTTAACATGCATACCTGGCATAACGTGCATAAGAGATTGCAATGCCAAAACACACTACCTCATAGGATATTGCAATCTTGTATTTATCAGTTATTAAATTGCTACTACTTTACTTGCGCATATTCGTGGAATATTGCCGCGAGTGAGAGTCTGAGCAAATGAACATCAAATAGTATATCCTAAGGTCCTGTTAAAATGCAATTACACTACGAGTGATTAAGAGAAAAATAATATTAACTAATGTTATCTAGATATTTTCTCAAATTTCTGACTTACGGACACGCGATAAATCCTACTGGGAAATATTTCGTCTGGAGGTTCTTTCGCATGATATAATTGTTGTTAATATTTAGTTTACTTTGTTTTCAATATGCTTTAGAAGGCTTGCGTGACCCTGTGAATATCATTACGTGGTAACGTCTTAATTCCATTAAGCGATGAGAAAGCTTATATTAACAGGATTTTATATTTTGTATTTCGAATAAAACACGTTTAAAAACATGCGTTACCAAGGAAATGCAATAACCTGTTAAAAAATACCTATTAAATGTTTAAATTTTACAATATTCAAACATTTTAAGCCTAAAATAAGGTTTTATTTCATACACCAGCCAACCCCGTTTTCGCTTCTTGGAGAAAGGGTTGGATGGGGTATGAGAGTTGATACTCGGACCACATGATGTGCTTGAAATTTGACTTGAAATCCGGAGGGCCTTGGCTCAAGCCTCATTGATACGCACTAGAATTTCGTAAGGTCTGGCATAAAGCAATGTGCTGATGGGACTTTAAGGTCTCACTATGCACTTAGCTCCCTTGCATGTGACTGTAGGATGATTCTTACACCATAAAAAGTAGGGGTGTGTTCTTCGGTTTGAGATATTTTAATAATTGCCCATGGATATTTTCTTTTCTTGTTGCAGGTGAGAAAACAATAGTGTGAGATTGGATGAACAGCGATTAGACGACACTGACAGCAAAATGTAACACATTTGTGGGTGCTCAAAATGCGTATGAATTTAGGTGCACACTGTTTAGTGAAAGCCGAAAAGAGTACCTTGACTGCCACCACTCACATTAAAAAAAACCAAACTGGGCTATGTACCAGATTTTGTGGATTTTTATGAGCAGCAGTAACTGTATTTTCCCAAAAAAATACTTTTAGACTGTAAATGCTTGATTCAAAATGGAAAATTGGACTTTAATGCCTATGGCCAACACCATAAAATCGAAGTGTGTTGTGAGACCTTAACAGAAACAATCAGCCAGACGCTTTCAGTACAGCTTTCATTGACACAGATCAATATTTCCGAGTTTGATGTTTTCAACTGTGTGAAAAAGTTGAATTGAACATTTTATGATGAATTGCAATGAACTTTAGTTGGATTTGGCCATAAATTAGTGATTTTGCACATAAAAATGGACCATACTTTGATCAGCATGGATTATTTTGTGTATGCTGTTTGTAGTGAACTCCCAAATCACTTCCGTAATGTCGATATGGATTCCAGGCGATGAAACATCTTGATGAAACGCAATAAAAATGTTGTCAGTGCATATTTCAGTGCATACACATGTACATGCAGTATCAACTATTCCGCGAAAGATGGATATTCGATTGTATTTGCCAAAAAAAGTTTGTGCTTGCGAGTCGATAAATTGTTTCTGGAAGTTTAGTTCTCGTTTCTGTTGGGTTCAAATGGATACAATATACCGACACTATGCCAGGGACATGTTAACGGAAAGCAGCTTCATATGACATCTAACAGGTATGTGTTTGTATAGCAAATTATTTATTTCAGCTATTGACAATATTAGAAAAATACCCCACCCACTTATGCAGTGCAACAAATTTCAAAACCGCTGTTCGGTGTGTCTTATTTGTCGAGAATGTTCATCAAATATGTTTATTAACTTAGTCGCTCTTCCTTGTTTGCTTTGAAGTTGCGTGACAACCTTTTTCGAACCGCTGTGTCTTTTGGGAAGATTTGTCGTTTGCAGTTGCACATTTGTCGAGACATAAAATTGTTTCATGCTTGGTGTTAGCTGAATGAGGCGTTCCAGCTTTTAGCGTATTCATCTCATTTCTTGTATTCCATTTGTACGCAGGCTATTTGTTCTCTCGTGATATTTTTTCATGCGCATTTCATACAAATTTCGCGTCATGTCAAATAAAAAACATCTAACATATTGTGTGTCTGTTTATATATAGGAAAAAAAAATCCAGACAAAACTTTAATGTACTGTTACATTCTCTCTTTTTACGTAAATTAAAAAATGGCGTTAAAAGTGTTTTCAGTTCTGAATTCTGATTATAAATGTTATTTTGCACTAAGAAATAAAGCTGTGCTAATATATGTTTGAATAAAAAAAATGTACGCAATTTACATCATTGAAATTCAAGTGAATTTCGCGTCATAATAAAACATTAAATTCTGGTTCTATCATAATTCACGGTAAAGATTGCCTGTGTCGCCTAGATTTTGTTTTCGCAGATCTGTACTGAATTTATTTTTGGCATGTTACGTGTTGTGCTGCATTACGTATAGTAATATTGTGCTATCTTTTTCGCTCTGATCCGAATGGTCTGCATTCAATTTTCACTGCTTTGAGTAGGTGTACAGTGTCGTCTGGAGAAACACTGAAGTCGGTCGCAAGCAGTTGATCACTGATTTTCATTGACTGACTGACTGACTGACTGACTGACTGTAACAAAACTCTGACTGACTGACTGACTGACTGTAATTTGAGATGAATTTAACAACTATGTATGAAGTGCATGCAATGCGGTTCAATGCGATTAATTAACAGTTTCGATATAACATGGCATTGACAGACATTTGTATGAAATATACCGATTGTAATAATTTCATAGATTTTTAAGATAAGCGCTGTTCATGTACATTTGATAGCGTTATCTGTATTGTGATAATTTCTTGAAAACTAATCTGCATGCCGGTGGTGTTCGGTTGTTTTTCTGCTTTTAGCAAGTTGTGGTGTCATTTAGTGTTTCCTAGTTAACTCCCCTGCTGGTTTTATGTATTTGTTCCCCTTTTAATTCACTGTTGGGTATATTTTCTGATTTTTTCCCTACATTTTGTTTTATAAAATGGCTAGGTTTTCAAATAGTAATATTTAGTAACATTATTATCAATATTGTAATCATCATGATCATGTGCTAAGTAAAAGCCATTTCATCTTTTTATACAGGAAGCTGGTAGAAGATGCCAATTTGAGAGTAGAAGGGAGGGCTTGTTTTATTGGAGCCATGCCTGTGATGACATCAACTTGAATGGCCTTTAATGACATTGTATGACAGGTAATATAATAAACTATTTTTGACTAGAAAATAAGTCTAACCACTACTTCTGTTTCAGAAAGCATCATTTAATAAAAAAAAATCATATATGGGCATAGGTGAACAATTAATAAATTAAGAAACACTGCCCGAAAGACAAACATCACACTTTTTTTATATTATATACATATCCAACACAAATCCTACAGAATTTAAGAACACAATCTCTTAGAATACAAAAGTAACTGAATAATTTCTACTCTTGATTCAGATTAAAATTCCTGAGTTTTTCGCTCCATGAATATGGCACGAAGCAAATTGATGCATGTTGCATTTTGAGCCGTAAACTCATGTAATCTATGACAAAAGTATCTATAAACTATTTTTTGTGTTAGGTAGTCACCTATAGTTGTTGCGGGTATGATTTTGAAGACATGCACACACATGAGCCCCCCTTGAAGGTCTCACTATGCACTTAGCTCCCTTGCATGTGACTGTAGGATGATTCTTACACCATAAAAAGTAGGGGTGTGTTCTTCGGTTTGAGATATTTTAATAATTGCCCATGGATATTTTCTTTTCTTGTTGCAGGTGAGAAAACAATAGTGTGAGATTGGTTGAACAGCGATTAGACGACACTGACAGCAAAATGTAACACATTTGTGGGTGCTCAAAATGAGTATGAATTTAGGTGCAAACTGTTTAGTGAAAGCCGAAAAGAGTACCTTGACTGCTACCACTCACATTAAAAAAAACCAAACTGGGCTATGTACCAGATTTTGTGGATTTTTATGAGCAGCAGTAACTGTATTTTCCCAAAAAAATACTTTTAGACTGTAAATGCTTGATTCAAAATGGAAAATTGGACTTTACTGCCTATGGCCAACACAGTAAAATCGAAGTGTGTTGTGAGACCTTAAACAACATTCAGTTCAATACAATTTATATACTGAAAGGAAAAAGAAACGCATAATCAAAGAATAAAATTGCCTATACTACACTATTATATACACATAATTCCACATAATATTCCAGCTATATCTCAACGTGTTTTGTACAAAAAGGGGCTACAACTAATTACAGAAAAGACAACTCTGTCCTGTAGTAAGCCTTTTAATCAAAGTATGCTTTGTTACACGAAATTCAGAAATGTTGAAGTTTCGCTTGAAAAAGTCACGCTATTTCAGTATTGGGTTTAATGTTAAGAGATTGCAACGTTTTAGAGACTAATAGTGCTCACCTGCTTGAGCCAAATTTGCATTCTGTCGATAATGCAACTTTAAAGGGTTAACCATTGGTGTGTACGGTTCTGTTTAAACCTTCTTTCCAAAAAGACATGCCTTATGTAATCCTATACCATTCGATTAGCAGTAGCATATTAAACATACAATATATAGCGGAAATATCCATTATGCGTTTCTTTTTCCTTTCAGTATATGTTTTCACACTTTTTGCTGTTAAACGAAACGTGTATTCAAATGAATGCAGACAACATGCCCAAATGACGTCAACAGAGACAAAATAACTTAGTTATATTTCTCACTCAACATTATTCTGTATTTTGTCCAAATGATAAAATACTCAATTTTGCTTAATGCCTGTGAATGAACTGCTTGTGCGTGGGAAGATCGTAAATCTTAAAGAAAATGTAATATCCATAAAACGTCATATCTTCCTCACTTTACTTAATTTCGTTTACTATTTGACCATTGCCAATATTAATGATGGCATCGGCTTTCAGATATATAGACAGAATAACAGAAGCATTGCAATATATAAAAGTAACTGGATTGTGTAAATTATAGGCAGTCTTTGAGCGTAAGGTACATTTATAATGCATCCTCAAACATATTCATGAACTGAAAAGAAAACAAATGTTTGTTTCGAGTTTGCTCAGGCGTGCTCTTAATGTCACGTTATTTGAACTACCAAAAACATTACTTGATGGCATGTGGTCAACCCTTTTATGTTGTTTTGCGACGCATATTTTGATTTTAGTTATGCATGTCATTGTTGTTGTGTTGACTGCGTGTTTTGGATCGTTGAGTTCTGTGCACGCTACATTTTCCGTTCTGCTTTAGCATCTACCTTTACTTTACTGGTCCTTTGGGACCAACGAGTCAATATAGGTGGTTTTGAAGTAGAATACCGCTTAAGCCGGTGCTAGGGGGCGTAATAAATGTTGCTTTTTTCATTACTTCTCATGAACAGACTCAATAAAACCGAGTCTGCTGCTTTATTCTCTTATTTTTGTTTTCTCCCAAAGGATCACCTTTATCAGTATTTATTAACGGCAGAATAGGCTTATTAACATGCTTATTAACACATAAAGTGAAATAGTTGACGAAGCACTGGGAAGCGCTACAAATTAAAACATAAACTAAATAAAATTAAACAGTACACACTATGCCGAATAAATATTTGTGTACTAATTACGTTATATCCCCTACACGCTGCGCCGACAATAAGCACAACACACGATTTGTGCAGACCCAATAAGTTTATTTATAGCACAGGTAATGTTTATGTAAACACAAGAGTTAAAAAGTCATCATGCCGTTTTATAGAAGCGTACGTTTCTAATCAGTTGTTTCTATTAACGACTTGGTATATCGGGGGATTTAATGCAAATTTGACGGTAATCCTATACACAAATACGCGACACAAAGTCTCTGTCATCTCCGTTATTGTTAACAATAAGCATATTTTGACTAAGTTTTATTCGACGAGGAACATTAAAGTTCCACACACACTGGTAACAAAGAAAGAATTCATCAAGTATCACGATATGTAATTTAATTTTACTGTTGTTATGGTTTCTAAACACAACTGATTGTTTCTTTCGTATTATCCATCATGCTCAGTGTGTATTCTGAAATATTTAAATGAATTCTCCTTTTTGAAATAAATTGTTAAATGCCGATGGACAACCAATCTGACATTTTGTAAATTATCAGCTGCGGTAATGTGCGCTAGTAAGATGTTCATGCTCGAATTGAAGAAAAAAATATATCGAAAAAAGGATTTTTCGTAGAAACAAACGCAAACAAGAAGAATGTAACATGATTTTTGGGTTTGGTTCACCCAAGGCAGCAGCCATGTATATTTGTGATGTCGCAAACAAGAAGAGAAGAATGAAGACTGTAATACAATCTTTCGGTTTGGTTCACCCAAGGCGGTAGCCATGTTGTCAACCTGTTTACATGTGTGATGTCGCAAACAAGGAGAGAAGAATAAAGACTGTAACACAATCTTTCGGTTTGGTTCACCCAAGGCGGTAGCCATGTTGTCAACCTGTTTATATGTGTGATGTCGCAAACAAGAAGAGAAGAATGAAGACTGCAACACAATCTTTTAGTTTGGTTCACCCAAGGCGGTAGCCATGTTGTCAACCTGTTTATATTTGTGATGTCGCAAACAAGAAGAGAATAATGAAAACTGTAACACAATCTTTCGGTTTGGTTCACTCAAGGCGGTAGCCATGAAGTCAACCTGTTTATGTTTGTGATGCCGCATATTTCGTTTCTATTTATCTATATTATTGTTGTTTGCGCTGCTTGGATGTGTTTGGGTAGCTGAGTTTTGTGAATGATACATTTTATTATCGACTTATTGTATCTACTTTTATGAAGACTATTCATGAGAATTATGCAAGATACAACACCTGTCACGACTACCCACACATGTCACGACTACCCACACCTGTCACGACTACCCACACCTGTCACGACTACCCACCCCTGTCACGACTACCCACACCTGTCACGACTACCCACACCTGTCACGACTACCCACACCTGTCACGACTACCCACACCTGTCACGACTACGCACTTATTCTTGGGTAGAAACAGTACTGTACACTTGCATAATAATCGACACTTTCTGATTTACAAGTCAAGCTCCTAGTGTAATTCGAAGCCGCAGCGGTGAAAGGGGAGAAAGTTTCAAACGTAGAAATAAAAGTCGAACGGCAAATGTAGTATTAAAAGACCGCAGTCAACCACAAACACGCACAAAACCAACAAGAGCCACACAGATGAAGACAAGGCAAGTTATGACATCACAAACGTAACAGGGTTGACAATAGGGCTACCGCATAGGGCTACCGCATTGAAACGGTTAGTGACAATAAAGATCGCCGGGGTGTTAAACCAGGTTCTATGGTGCACCAACCTCACTCTTACCCTAATGTCATCCCAATAAAACGGGACAGCGTAAATTAAAATATCATTTCCAGGTTATATTGTCTAACAAACAAGGAAGCTAGTTAATATAAGTACAACACATACATAATCACGATCGTATATATGGATATAACAAAAACAAAAACTAGAAAAGCAATTAAATGAGTTGGCAGAATCCAGAGTAACAAGAAAACCCACTGTTAAGGGTACGACAATATACATCTTTAAGACAAACTTTAAACGATACGGTAGACGTCATTATAGGGTCCACAATCTGTCCGTTCATCGCACAATCAAAGAGGAAAGCGGAGTGAACACCTGTATATGTGTCAACCACTAAGCATGCACCTTGTCAAATGTACCGTCTCGCCCACGGATGCGTCATATCAGGGACACGATAGTTTGTTAAAGCGATGATCACTAACTACTCATTACTCTAGTGAAAACATAAACATTACTGATTTTAATGCAATTATGATAAACACAGTCTGGCATTTTTGTTTGTTTCATATGCATATAATTATGTGGAAATCGCTGGAAATCTAAAGAGGTTCCTCGTTTGGTAATGAAATGATTAGATTTGTTACATATTTGCTAGTTTATTCGAACACTGATGCAGCATTATCTGTTCATGCTTCAATTATCCAGAAACATGAGTTAAGGCAAATGCAATAGTTCTTGATTCGTTTTGCTACATATGTTTTTGATATTTTAATAAAACACTTGTGTAATAAATTATGTTTATGTTACAAATGTCACTAAACATGTTATAAAACAACGGCACTATGTCAATAAATAAATATCTCTGGCAAATGTGCATGATTGACAGTGACTCTATCTGCATTCAATTTCTACATGTATCTTGTTTTATCCACAATCTTACGTTCGTTTGTTGTAATTTCACTTTACATGTGGATATCTAAATATAGATATAAACATCGAACAGGAAAAGCAGATTCAAGGACGACAGTCAACCACAAACACACACAGAAACATAGAACACATTTAAAGATGAATAAAATGCCAAATAAGACATCACAAACACAAAAGGGTTGACAATAGGCTGGGGGTTTAAACCAGGTTCTACGGTGCACCAAACCGCACACTTACCCTACTGTCAACCCAATAAAACGGGACAGTGTAAATAAAGAAATCCCCGCCATGAATTATTCTCTAACCAACAAGGCAGCATTAAAACCCTAAACCACGCAAAACGACAAACATGAATGGCAATGGTTACAATAAGGAATAAAGGCAAATGATGGCACAAACACAAAAAGGGTTGGCAATAGGGCTACCGCCTTTGGAACGGTCAGTGGCAAGAAAGGCCGCTGGGGTTTAAACCAGGTTCTAGGGTGCACCAAACCATACTTTGTGACATTATGTTATTTACTGAAACATTGGACCCATAAATGTGCTGATTTAACTGTTGAAGGGTTTGAGCATTTCGAGTTGCATCGAACTGCGAAAAAGAAATCTTGTAAACGCAATTCAGGTGGTATCATTATATATGTAAGGGATATTTATGTAAGCCAAGACATACTTGTATTTCAGGGTAACGACGATATTATATGGATTAAAGTAAAGGGTGATTTGTTTTTTTTAAATACGGACTTATTTATTGGTCTTTGCTATATGGTACCTGCTGATAGTAGTCGACAAACCTTATTGATTCAACATTTTTGATAGACTGATTAATTCTCTAATTGACATCGACTATAAATATTTAAATAAAGAATGTCTATATGTTCTTGCAGGTGATTTTAACGCGCGAACTTCTATTAATCCAGATTTTGTCGCCAGTGAATATAGTTTGAAAATGCTGCATCTCATGTCAGATTATGAGTCAGATCATTTTATACCACGCCTTTTGAAAGATATAGGTCATACATATGATAACGGAAAAAAGACTGGTCTTCGTATTTTAAACGGTCGTTATGGTGGCGATGCAGGTGTTGGTAATTACACGTTTGTAGGCCCCATGGATTGCAGTGCTGTTGATTATATATCAACGTCACAGAACATGTTTAATTACGTTTATATTTTCGATGTCAAAGAACCAAATATTTTGTCTGATCACTGTGTTATTTCTTTCAGTTTTCAATTTGATAAAAGTTATTAAGATTTCGTCTGACACTTGCGACACTGTCAATTTTA
>JAWPHD010012501.1:0-75428 GCA_037043455.1 Cyrtodaria siliqua | reverse complement strand
TGAGTAATAATCGAATAGGAAACTTATTTCATACCATTGAGTTTTAGCAAAGTAATAACTTTCTACACTGATAACTTAAAGGCTGTTTAGCCTTCTCAATGTTGATAAGACTGTTTTGTCCCAAATTAAGAATACCGGCAAAACAGATAACCTCCTGTACACAAATGTTTACACAAATGGTAGACTTCTTTACTAAACACATATACGTACATCAAAACCTCATCATGTTTGGGTTCCGTGAGGATAGATATATTAGTTTCGCCGAAGTAAATGGAAAACACATAACGAAACACCTGGTTCTGGTAAAGAAAACAACATCGAGCTTGTTATTACTGCGTATAATGACACCAACATAGCATCGGAAAACATTAGCGATTCCACAAATGCTTTGCCAAGTAAATCTATCGTTAAGACATCCATTCACTGCATTATTTATACGTTTCCTGATGCATACATGTATGTTTTCTAGTTGACGATTTGTCTCCATTGGTAGTTACATGTATTTTATCTTATGCTGTTTGTATGTATGAGTCCTCCTCCACCATTGGAAGCTGAAAACATCGTCAAATGAAACTAGCTGTTGATGCGACTATAAACTCCAATTCAGTTCAATTCAGTTCGTATATACGATCCTAAGTGAAATAAAGGTAATAACTGTATTATTTGCATTGAACAGAGGATTGTGTTTTTTGCTCTTAGGGATTTGCCTTTATTGGTCCAATAATGAAATTTTATGTCCACATAAGTACAAACTATTTCAATAGTGTTGATAACCTCATTTATTGATTATCCCATCATGACCATTTCTTTTCCAATAAACCATTGTTATTTTCAGGTACAATGTGGGCACGTTGCTCTGAAAAATTAATAACTTTTGGTGATAACGGAATATTTACGAAGCAGTATGATGAACATTTACATACTACAACAGTTAATGTTTTCGTACGCAGTAGGAGTCTATTAAATAAGCTTTACAACATCTCACGCATGTGCAAGCAATCTGGATTTATCACGTATAGAAAACCGGACGGACATAGAGATAACATGTAAGCATCTTATACGTTTATATTCCTATCCTGATATTCAAAACTCCTGTTTGCCGAATTTTATTTGATAAATAACTATGTAAATTCAGACGTACACCCCAGTAACGGATGCTGCCGTTAACATATACAGCAATACAAGTCTGAAAAATATATGCAAATATCCATACGAGTTTTAAGTTCTGTTTAACATGTTCAGTATATTACTGCATTGTCCGTCTCAACGCTTTTTCAGTGAAGCAGCCATGCTCTAGGGAACTGTAGTCTGAGCTTAACTGTACCCCTCACTAAATCCTGAAAACCTTTAACGAAAAACAGGAAAGCGATAATAACTAAAAGGCACTGGAAAATGTTACTTTTTACTATTGATTTTCAACGGACATATTTAGGTATTCCGAAACGTTTCATTGGAAAATATGTTGTACTATCCTTAACTACTATAATTTCCGTTTTGCTCTCGACACATTCGCACAGGAGAATGAGAAAGTTTAAATTATAAAATAAATGATATAACCATGGCCCAGACAACGGATCCGGAAAAAATATTGATAGCCGCTGGTGACGAAATACTAAGTATCCCTAAGAGTTTAACAACGGGTCGCCTCCGAAAAAGGATGCAGATATTTCTACAGTCCCATTCATCTACATTACACTCTAGTTGCTTTGTTAAAACAGAACTATCTGCCTCCACATGTCATAGTAAAGTTCTTGATCAAACTATGTTTGTGACAGACCCAGAAGTCGAACCATGCTCATATCTTGGCAAACAACAATGTTGCAAATACTCAAGCAAGCGGATCTAGTTTCATGTGGAATCCAAGCTGAACAGGTGCGCAGGTTATGAAGCATGCATATCACAACAGTGATACGTTAACAGTTTACGTTTGAACATATTTGTTTAACATCGATTGTAACGAAAGCTCTCTGAACTTATTGAATTACTCTCGATGTCTTCCTGGTTAAAACCAGTACTAAGCAAAGGCAGATAACGTTTCCTGCTCAGGGACACAATACATATGGTCATGGCCGGAATAAAACCCACGACTTTTCGATCATGGGTCCAACGCTCTACCATTAGACAACAACGCTCCAAAAGTAACACGCAAAGGACTAAATTAAAACACAGACAACATTATCCAAGGTTGATTAAACAGTACTCAGCGCCGTTAAAGTCTGGTGTAGTGGAACCACTGATTCGACATTAGAGTGACAGCGAAGTATTTGAGAATGTACCACGATATCAGTATATAAATATCGGGCTCAGCCATCTCCAAAGATCGGAATAAATGACAGTTTTGATTGCAAGCACGAAGAGACGTTTTATTGCCACCACACTGCAAAGAAATATAAAAAGATCGGACAGGGAAAGTAGCATCCAAGGAGGACAGTCAACACTACTGTGATATATAAAAAGAGTATGAAAGATGAATTTGGAAATCGCCGAACACGATAAATGTAAAACATGTCCGGAAAGCAAAGCCTGCAGTAAGAACAAGACAATTCCGGGAGTATGTACAACGGCTCACTTAAGCAATCCGAGATAAAACATGCATACGGGCATTAAACTGGAAGATATGCAGATGCAGGAAGTTGGAAAGTACGTTTTATTTTGCAAGTGCTGTTGGTAACCCACTTAAGGTAATCGTGACTTTGGAGGGTGTTAAGACTGTCTGCCAAATAAACACGGTTATAATATGTCACTGGTTACATAATCATTCCATGTAAAACAACTGTACGTGGTGTGTCAAATTCCATTAGGATAACTATAGCAATGCAACTTATATACCTTGTTTTTGACACTGAGCCAGGGATTGAAATTATATGGTTATGTGTAACAACGTGTTCTTGTTGCTGCAGACAGAGATGGGTATACAGTCAAAATATTACAACAAGTATAAGACAAAGGTATATCATTGTACTCCGAGATTGTTCTGTTTAGTTTAAAAGTACCTAAGGGCATAGTGTATGCAGCAGATTAGGTTCATTAGATGAAAATGACAGTACTCCGATCATTGGTGCACATTTCGGGGATACACATCTCACGAAGGAAATATATTCATATCTAGTTGCGCGACAAGAACTAAGAATAACAATATGGAATTGTTTGTGACATTTATTTAACAAAGTAAAAACAATTGTAAGGATGTGTTTGACAAATCAATATTAAAACATATAGAGTCATACAATGAAGGTTTTACATGAATTGCTAAGAAAGCACGAAGGCAAGTTATTCAATTTATTGATTAAATAATAGATTAATTACATAACTGACATAAACTGTGTCAGTTACATTATCAATCAATCAATTGACAACTGAGGAAAAGAATAAAAAAAATGCATTACACATTAGGAGCATAGATTTTTTGGACGCTGTAAATAGCCCACTTAAAATGTGTTAGCTACAGGTAACTTGAAATGTAGGCAAATTATAAAAGCCGTCTAACTCAAATAATTCCTCTAAAATTGAAATCATATCTTGAGGACCTCCAGTAGATTACTTTTACTTACTGGGCAACCCCCTGAAAAAAATAAGAGTTCATTTGTATTACATTCAATTTAATGTGTATTACGACGAAGAAATATGTTCAGAGTTGTATTTTTTAACCTGCAAGCAACATCACGCAGTAGACCATCCTTCTACGATACAAATTCAGAATATGGTTGTTTATGCTAGTGAGTTATTGTAAGAGGTGATCTGAATGGCGTTTTTGAGGTTGCGGGGGAAATAAATTTAGGTTTCACATGTTTCTGCTCTACTTATCCATAAGTGTTTTTAAGAAATTATTAGTCATAATTAAGCAACCTTTAAAAATATCAGATTTGTCTTGTATTATGGCTATTTCCATGCACGTTAATGTCTTTTTTCTAGTCATATGGACTTCGGCGACTCTAAAGAGCCCAAGCTGACATGGAGTTGGAGGGGATACCTTGATGAAATGACGATAGTAATCGTCTTTGAGTGTCATGGTAAGATAAACCATCTTTAACATATTACTGAATTGTGAATACAAGAGGTGTTCAACTTATAACGTAACACTTTCATGTTGTAATTGAACCACATATCTTGCCGAATATGTTCATTTTAATATCAAGTCTAATGATTCCTTCGATATAAAACATTATGACATGAACTATTATGTACTTCCCAATTTTTTTGCATCCGTATTTTTGAAAAAGGATAGAGAATGATGTTTTGAAGCAAAACTCTTCAATTATAAAAATAACTGCAATACAAATTTTAAAAAATATTTGTAAATTGTCGTTTAAGGTCATAGTAGACTGATATGTCCATTTCTTAATGTAAAAATGTGGAATAAGTATGCATGTTTTGGCAATTTGTCGGATATCACCATTTAAGCGAAAATTAACATTTATTACATTTTTATCCATGAAAGATTGGGATTTCTCAGTGGAGGAATATTCAATATCGCTAAATATTAATAACTAACTCGGTGAAACTGAAATTACTAACTGTGCACTTCTTTCTTTTTTTACGACTGCGCAAGCCCGAGTTTTTGACCTTGACCGGACTTTTTATGTAAACAAAACTAGTGTCTGCTATCACGGCCGATTTATAAGTACATGTACTGTCGTCGACTGTGAATTGATACATGAAATGCATAAGGGTTCCGATTTTTCGGAACTGCCAGCCACAAATTCGAATAAAATGACGAAAAACCAAATGGCATATTTCACTCAAATACATTTATTACTTTGTGACATCATTTAATTAAATCACAACACAACAACTTCTGTCCAAACTCCGTCTCACAGCGAGTTCAACTTTGCGAGTAGAGCAATCATGAAATCCTGTGATCCTTCCTGACATAAACATCCTGCTTCATATACATGTATGTAGCGTCCTCATTTGAGAACTAGAAATATAATATCATGATGCTGTTTAGATTTGTGTGTGATTTTGTCTGCTTTTTTTTGTTGGGGGGAGGTTGGGGGGGGGAGGAGTTTAAAACACACAGGTATTGTGAGTATTTTTCACGAACGAGTGGATGCCAGGATGCCAAGTAATACAATATAAACAATATGAGTGAGGAAATCCTTAGTGAGACAGTAGGAGTGTGGTTCTTTTCAAAAGGAAATATTTCAGGAGAAGGTAGGTGTGTGGTTCTTTTCACGAGCAAGTGGATGCAAGTGATGAAAAATAAGTGTTGGAACATTCTCTGTAAATGACAGCGACAATATTTATCTGCTAGGATTGATAACAGGGAAATCCTTCATGAGATGGTAGGTGAATGTTTCTTTTCATGATCGATTACCACAAACTATGACGCTGACTTATGACATCAATTACGTGTTGAGAATGTCAATGTTATTTGCTGAGAACATTGAAAATAGCAGAAAAGAGTGAACATTTTCTGTAAACTAATCTAAAGAAACTTAACCGTCAAATTACACTACAAAACCATTCATAAACTAAAACTCTATCCATGTGCTAGGTCATAAAAATACATACATTATAGCCCAATTAAAAATCTATTCGCGGGTACTTAAGTTAAAATTTATCGTAATTAAAATTGCGCGAAATAAGTTCAACTCTTTGGCAACAATAACAAGAGGGTCATGATAATGCATTTATATATGTATTAAGTTACATAATTTGCGTACAGTCATCGTAAGCAGATTATGCAACGGTGTAAAATTTCCCAGGTTTGTTGGTGGGACAGCGGCTTTAAATCATACACAACACTTGTATAAAATATAGATATTTTTTTAACTGCTGACTCTGTTCTATGGAAAAGAAATTGTTATTTTCACGAATGACAGATGTGAGGGAAAAAGCAACATGCCTACCATCGATAGAATGATTTGTCTGTAAACGAAACATTACTTAACTGCTGGCATCGATTACAGTGAAACCATTCACCAGATTATAGGCATGTGTTCCTTTTCACAAACAAGACAATGCGAGTAAGTGAACAAACAAAACAATCCTACCTTCGAGTGAAGGATTTGCCTATAGAGCGGACCATAAAAATTACACACTGTGATGTTGATTTATGACATCAAGCAAGTTTTGAGGATGTCAGTTTCATTTACTGAGAACATCAAATAAAGACGAAACATTTTGTAACAATACGTTTAAATCGTAAACAAACTTGTATTAATAAATAGATTTTTTTTAACTCCTGGCTTGATTATCGGGAAATCCATTACGAGATGATAGGCGTTTTGTTCTTTTCATGAACTAACGGATGAAAGTGAGTGTAAAACAACATCGAGTGAAGGATTTTTCTAAAATTCGGGTAATAGAAATTATTTAACTGCTTAGATCTATTACTGGGAAAGACTTCACGAGATACATGTAGTAGGCATGTTGTTCTCCACCTAGAAGGGCGTTAAACAAAAGTAAAAAAGGTAGAAAAAACATGGGGAAAAACGAAATATTTTACTACAAATAAATAGAGATTATTTTAATTGCTGCGTTTGATTATTAGGAAATCCTTCACAAGATGGCAGACATGTGGTTTCTTTTCACAAACGAGTATATGAACGTAAGCGATTGAAAAAACAACAAAACACACCTACCAGCGAGTGAAGGATTTCCCTATTTGAACCTAAATTATTCAATTTATTGAACATTATCGGTGAATGAGGTCAACGTCAGAAACACTTAATTGATGTCACAGTTGTTTATGTGTTCAGAGTTAGTTATTTATAGATTTATTTATTAATATTTAAGCGATTATCATTTTATTTGACTATTTTATTACTTTTGTATGGTTAAAATTGAGAAATTTCAATCTTTACCCATAGAAATGTAAAAAAATAAATAGTTTGAGACTATAATAATCGCTAAATATTAGTAAGTAACTCACAACACAAAAGTAACTGTGACGTTGAGGCATGACGTTAATAAATTATTGCTGACGTCAATGTCATCCGCCGCCAATGTTCAATAAATCGAATAATAAGAATTAAATAAACGGCCATAAAATTGTTCAGAGCGTTAACAACGACAGCAAAATGAATGATCAGAAGCAGAAAATAAAAGAGTTGCGAAGGCTTTATGAACCAGTACCTGTTCATTAAGTGATTCAGTTACGGAAGCCAGTACATCCCATGGCCAGCTGAATTAACGGTCCATCTCCAGGAACCCGGTCAACACATGAATTGGCGATGCATACATTCAGTAGGCAATGTCTTCTTATTTCGGTAGCACCACCATTAATTTAGGAATTTTTATTTTCAATGCATCCAGGTGGAGATAACTGTGACGGTCAACTGGAACAACCACGGTTACAACCACAGAAGCGCTTTAACCTTTAATAGTTCCGATAGCGACAGCAACTAATGCTTAATGCAAACTGTTGGCATCAACTTGCCATTATACTCTTGAGTCTTGACAAAATGTCAGACTAAGTACAGTAGACGGTGAAGTTATTAAAGTCATGTGTATCAACAAAAACCCTGATGTTATATAGGTCTATCCACGTGATTTGTCATCAATATTCAACTCACTCATTACTGCATGTTCAACCTATTTATGTAAACAAATCGGTCTATGTTGAAATGTTACATGACAACAATTGTAACAAAATCTATGTACAATGGTTTACCATGGTACTAGACAGATCTTACTGTTTTTGACTTGCTGAATGCGTTTGTCTACATTATTTCTCAGAGCACCTTTCTCCACCCACTCAATTCTTTCCTTGTTTTTTAGTCATGAGGAAACCTGGAACTGACTGCACAGTAATCCTCACTTCCCATGTATAAATGTCCCGTTGATAAAAGTGATCATTTTTTGTTGTCAACAAAATAGGGGGTATGGGTAGTTCTGAGTAGAATTTATCCTTTTGCTATAGAATAAATCAGATTTTTGTTTTTCAGTAGTGGAATACATATATAAAAGTAGATACTGAGCTAATTTTATTTTCGATCTCCATGTCAATATTGTGTGTACAGTATTTTACATTGAAAATGTCAAAATAACTCCAAAATGGGAGTAATTTAAAAAAAAAGTAATAAAAAATCATTAGAAGCCTGGTGACCTATATATTGTTTTACTTGTTTTGAAAGACATGTCATAGGACCTTGACATATAAAAGTTTTAAAAAAAGTTGATCATTAGAACATAATTTTTTATCTTGAATTAATTTTTCGGTAAAAATCAAAAGTGGGTGGGGTACGGTCCATATATGTTTGCTTTTTAGAGTAAAAAGACGAATGAGGATTACAATTGTTTTTGTATGATTTGAAAGATATGTATATATGCAATCGAAAATTAATTGTTGTTTTTCAATAAACGTAATGTTATGAAAACAATTGTGAAAATGTTCAATGACTATATTTTTCCCCTTTTTAGTGAAATTTTGAAGTTAGAAATATGTGCCTTCTTCAATGACGTCTAGTGGGAACAAAAGTGTGGTGACCTAGCCTTTTTTTGATAATTTTGAATCTAAATTATACCAAAGAAGCTTAAAATATGAATTTAAAATTAATCTCATCACTACGTCCTTTCCCAGCCAACCTCCTTAAAAGCGATACATTGAAGTGCTTTTATTGTAGTGCCAGGCAATTTACTACTACCGCGTATGAATACTTTTTACGATATGCCTTAAAAAGCAATAGTAGTAAATAAGCCACGCCTCTTTATTCTTTTCCGAATACATGCAGCGTAAATTGGTTTGTACTACAATCAAACTGATAAAACTCATACAAAATAATGTTAAAAAAGTAATAAATAGGGTATTAAAAATGTAATAAACAGATTATTTAACTGATGCGTTCGATTATTAGGAAATCCTTCACTCGATGGCAAGCGTATTGTTTTTTTCACTCGCTCGCATCCGCTCGCTCGTGAAAAAACATACGCTAGCTATCTCTTGAAGGATTTCCTAATAATCTCAAGCAACAGTTAAATAATCTCTATGTAATTCGACTTTGAAAATGATTACAATGATGAAAACTTCTAGTTCGAAACATCAGCTGGCGGCATTTTTATGAGTTCTGCCACTATAAAAAACAAGTTTCACTACCATGATTACTTTCCTATAAGAAAAGAAAGAAAACATATATTTATATAGCTTAAGATTTAGTGGCATAACACACACCTTTGCAAATAATGATGAAACAATATAAACGTTCACCAAAGATATCTGTATATTGTGGAAGCGTATAATCACCCCCAATATTTTCTAAGTGTAATGAAAAGAAAGCAGATAGAGTTAACGAATAGGTTTGATATATTGTTGATAAAGTTTATAGCTTATTTCATAAATAATACTTATACAACTAAATGTTGGTTTAAACGAAATATCAAAATAAATTATATTTACATTGTTTTATAATTGATCGAAATAATTATCTTCGACGTTTTATGGTTTCATACGTTTTGCGGTTGAATGATTTTTGGAGGAGTTATGGCCCTTTAAACGATTTAATAAACAAATATTTTACGTGTCCGGATTTCAGTAGAACAGCAGGGATGATCAGTATCAAGCTTAGTTGCGTATATATTTGCCGTGTTCAGGTCAACTGATTTTTGCCGCAGTAATGACCCCTAATACACAAACTTTGTTCGGAATAGGTCTCCTGAACCCCTGGCCTGATTTCAGTGAAACTGTATAGGGATGACCAGTATCAAGCCTAGTGCGCATATCATTGACATGTTCCAGTTGAATGATTTTGGCGGAGTTACGGTCCCTTATACAGAAACTTGGACGGACTAGATCTTCTGAACCCTTGGCGGAATGTCAGTGAAACTTGGCGGGGATGATCAGTACAAAGCTTTATTGCACATATCGGTGTCGTGGTCCGTCGGAATGACTTTTGGCGGAGTTATGACCTTTTACGTGTTTAACCCAAGCGGCCGTTTTTGCCACTGACCGTTCCAAGGGCGTAGCCCTATTGTGAACCCTTTTGTGTTTGTAATGTCTTATTTGGCCTTTTATTCATCTTTAAAGTTGTTCGTTGTTTCTGTGTTTCTGTGTTTGTTTGTGGTTGACTGTCGTCCTTGAGTGCTACCTTTCCTGTTCAATTTTCATATCTACTTTTAATACACAAACTTTGTCCGGAGAAGTTCTCCTGAACTCCTGGCCGGATTTCAACGAAACTTAGTAGGGATGATCAGTACCAAGCCTATTTGTGCATATCGTCATTGTGTTGCAGTCGAATGATTTTGGTGGATTTATTGCTCTTTCCCCAGTAGGGGGAGACATCTGTTTTTATTAAAAATAACCACTAGTTAATGTATTGTTGTTCTGCTGTTCTGTATATCTTGGAAAGAATGCACGCCTATATCAGCCAATCTGAATCTCGGTAAAATGGATACCGCGTCAAAAAATAAAAATAAAAAAAGGTTCTAGACGTTTGTCATGAGAACAAGCTAGTGTCGCAGATCATCTAGACTAATGCAAGGAGGGATTTTGAAATGTATGTGGGGGAAAATCAAAAAACATATGTAGATGCTCATTTCTCTTTAGAATCAGGACTTTACATTTATCTTGTGAATTTTCCACCATAGATATTATCTGCGAATTTCTAGACACAGTTATCGTAATTTGAAGAAGATTTATCGTTAAATATGCACGGCAATACAGGCGTGCAACCTACAATGCGGACGAGTTATACAATAAGAACAGACTCAAGGTGGACATATTTATCGTTTTTAGAGATGTATGTTTATGTTGTACTATCATGATATTATACTTATTGTTTAAATATATATAAACAAACACTCGATAACATCTAAATATCTTAACTTACCTAAAGAAACATAACTGAGACTGATTCGTTGTAAAATGCGGTAATGTGTTGATACAGTATATAGAAGTAGTAATCTACATGATGACACCAAATCCCTTGAGGCCACGTCAAATGTGATAATTTCTCATTTCGAAAAATAATTACAACCGTTCGCATCTAATTCTTTCGAACAAAGAAATGATTCAGTACTCGAACCAAGAACCTTTCATGACACTACGAAGCTAGATACACTGCGCTAGTCTAGTTATTTTTGTATTGAACATTTTCTATCAATATCATTATAGTATATTTTTCCAACTCCGAATTAACAGAAAGTCAATTGAAACCCGCTTCAAGCAGTTGAACCTTGGTCTAATGAACGTCCGTCTAATTCATAAATTAAAGAGAGTTATTATCTAATTGATGATTGGTATAATTGTATTAAACCTCTGTTTAATTGCATTGATTTTTTCTTCAATAAGATCGATTCAATTTAGTTAATCCTTATTCAACTGAATTATACCTCTCTTTAAATTTATGGAACCTCTATTCGATGGAATAAAACCGATGTTCAATTTCAACTGAATTGGACCGTGGTCTTATTCGACTGAATATATTATTTTTGATTCGTTTGAATCGACTTAATAAAACCGAGTCTGCTACTTTTATCTCTTGTTTGTGTTTGTTGCTTCCAATGGATTCCCTTTTCAGTATTTATTAATATTCGCAAGGTCGATTTTAGAAACGAGATCAAGAACGTGCCTTAAAATGACACAGTAATGAATAAAATGATGGGCAAATATTTAAAAAAAATGTTTATTGAAAAAGCTGGCAGAAGTTAAATTATTTTTAATTAAAACTCCACGCTCATATATACAGTACGATTGCTATATCGTTGACGTTGTTCAACTGAAGTTAATTTCACCAGATTATGTTGTGCAAATGCGTCATCACAACGCGTTGAAGACTAGCTTCTGGCATTTGTTGGTATCACAGTGTCGGGGTTGAACACAGTGCGCGGTAGTTGCTGCATTGAACTTCGAACAGGTTTAATAATGGAGTTAATTGGGCGTTCTTCTTGTTTAAAGTGTCAAACTGACATATATGTTTTCATTTAAGTTGTGATTTGTAGATTTTATCGAGTGTTTGTTGTGTGTATTTAAACAACAATTATAATAATATGATAGTATAACATAAAGAAACATCGCTAAAACGACGATTATGTCCACCTTGAGTTTGTTCTTATTTCATAGCACTTCTCCGTGGCCGAGGGGTTAACGACGTTGCGTTGTAAACCTTCTCGCCTCTCACCGCTGCAGGTTCGAATCCCACTGGAAGCTCGACTTGTAAGTGAGGAAGTGTCGATTCTTACGGATGGCGAGAGATGTACAGTAATGGTTCTATGCTGCCACCACCACAGAAAAGAAAAAGTCGACCGTCATATATAACCTTACATGTTTTGAAATGGACGAAATACACCATACAGACTAACAAATACTTCATACCGCCCATGCATTATATATTGCACGCCTGTATTGCCGAGCATTTTTAATGATAAATCTTCTTCAAATTTGTTATTTGTTTCTAGAAATTCGCAGATGTACATGTACGTTATTTTTTCCAAATAAATTTCATACGGCAGAACAAAATTCGATGCCCACATACTGGAAATAGTCGCTGTATTCAATAGGCTAACGTATGACATTCTTCGATATTTGAAACAAAAAACACGTTTCAATACAATTGTTTTTGATCGTACGCCTTAAACTCTCGGTATTGCCAAAGCAATGCTGGCGGTGCAATTCCCGGGTGTGATCAAGACGACCTTCAGAACCCAACACCCATGTTGGTATTTTCAAGATCAAGGTCATATATTCCTTATATGCGTTTAGTTTAATAAGGTCAATAATGTATCCGCTCTCTTAACACAATGCTCACCAATGAAGACATGCAGACCCTCCCCTCGCCCGAGTGATACGTTTGAATCCCAATCAAATAGCTCCATATAACGATGGAATTATTGTCCATGGATTAAACTGATAGAGGGCAATGCTATTAAGTGCAGAGCGCTATAACCATAACTCTGTATTAATTCAAGTATCGTCCAGAGCATAATATAAACCTACTAAATGGCACATGGATGAAACGTAACACAATCATAGGGGGCGATGAAAGACAGTACAAAACAAAAAACTCTTAACTATTTTTATTTAAATAAGATTTAATACTCTTTGTAATTTTATAAGTATAATTTTGTCAGGAGCATAACTTGAAAACTACGAATACATCTTGGATTCAAATCGTAAATAAGTTATAGCCCTGACCTACAATTACATATATGACCTTTAAATCTATGTGTTACCTTGGCCTTTGCATTACAGGCAAATCAGGGTACCAAGTTATGTCAGCCACGTACCATGATCAGCGGAATAATGTTGATATTGTCTTACTGGAATTCTTTGCAACTATGCAGCTCTTACTGTAACTCCTTCAGCTCTTACTGTAACTCCTTAGCATGATGTCGATATACATTTACAATAATTGGTAAGTTCTTAAAATAATGTCTATATATATTTTTAATCTGAGTAGCAGTCCCTAGAATAAGGTCCATATGTATTTCATATAAGTATAACCCCTTAGAATAAGATCGATATATAAATACTGATAAAGGTTATAGTTGACACAATTATAATTCCTCACAATAGGCATGGTCAGGTCGATATATTTATATATTGCGACATTAAGAATACCACAAAGATCATTATATTTATATTCAGTAATATGAAAACATAAAAAAACGAAGATAACTATTACAATTCAATGACAAACACATTTATTTTTATTTTTCGTTTGAACAAACTTTAGATTTATAAGGATTATTTTTTTAACAATACGGTAAATTTAATGAAAAAAATATATTTCAAAACTATTCGATAACTCTATCCGTCTTTGATTATACTTTAAAGATAGTGGGGGTCCATATACGCTTCCATAATCCTGTTTATTGTCAGACTCTGTATACAATGCACATTGACACTATCTTGCCTGTTATGTTCAAACTGTGTACAATATACACCGACACTATAATTAGTATGTTTAGATTGTTCATTCAATGCACATTGAAACGATAATTTTTATATTAAGATTATACATCTATATATAATACAGATTGAAATTATCAATTTTATGTTATTGAAGTTATCTTGGTAATGTTCAGACTGTGTGCAAAATACATATTATAACTATCATGTTTATTTTCAGATGATGTGTACACTTTACATTCAGTTCCATTGAAAATAAATTAGATAAACCGAATACAACATCAGTGTCGTCTTACATTGCAAAACATAATAATAATATAACACATAATTAATACACGAAATACCAAAGCTGTATTCTTGTAGACATACAATAAGTAATAGATAGAGTTTGGTCTCAGCGAGATGGCTTATTTAAACACCGAGACGGGCGTAGCCCATCGAGGTGTTTAAATAACCAACGAGCTGAGACAGAATCGATCTTTTTTGTAGCATGGTGTACTTAGTAACACTGTGACGTCATAGTGACCGTACTCTAAATTCCAATATCCGGTAGTTGTACGGCATAGCCACGCCCCTTTAGTTACCCTAAATTAAACGATTTAATGCTCTGCATTTATCAAAGGAAATGTCACCGACCATACTACAATTAATGTTATAAAATGCTTTAAGCATGCGTTTGATAAACTGTTTATTTAACATGTTTAATGGGTAAAATGTAATGAGTGTATTCATAGAACCTGGATGATTAAGCCAGGTTGATACAAGTATGCATGTTATTAGTTGAACTCTTTTCTAACAGACCTAACTATTCACAAAGCTTGATGAATTCATTATCGTTTCTGAAAATTATTGTTTAATGATTGGAATTTCAGTTTTATGCTGTCTGTTTGTTTGAATAATTATCGGGTCTGCGTTTGCACACATTCTTTTATATTTTCCTTGCATGATTTCACTTCAGATGCTAAGTTTTTCTCTTATTTTCCTTCATTTCTTTGACATCTTTCTAACATGATTCAACCTCATTTTTTAACTGCTGCTAAGGCGGCATTAGATTTACTATATATGTAATACTAAATTACCTTCCACAGATTTTAAATCTTGTATTAACACATCTATTCGTAACTATTGGCAAGCCGCTTGGGATTTGTCAGTGAACAATAAACTCCATTCAATTAAACCGTTACTCGAAGAATGGCGTCCTTCTAGTAGACCCATTCGTCGAGAAGAAGTTGTTCTAGCCCGGGCGATGCAGGATTGGGCATACACGTTAAACTCATTTATATTTATTACAAGGTAAGCAATTATCAGAATGTATACCCTGCTTTGCACTGTTAACGGTCAAACAAATATTGTTGAAATGTGTAGACTTCTATCCCATGCGGCGAAGGTACTACACTGTTAAAACTATGAAGGTATGAAACCACTAAATATTTTCCCCATAGACACCAATGTTAAAGTGTCACATATTAATGATTTACTGCAAATTCAACTCAAGTATGGGTAATGCAGCAGTGTAATATATAGAAAACTAATTTTCCACTTGAAAAATCACCAGAAAAAGGTGGGTTCACAAGACATGTAAGGAAGTTCTTGTTTGTTTACTAAACAGGTCAGTAGTACAGCTGTTTTCATTGATTGACTATTTTCATTGATTGATTATTTTCATTGATTGACTATTTTCATTGATCACAAAGTGTAAGCATAGAGTGGACATTTCGAACATGTTCATCAGTGATCCAGTAATACCTATAATACGCTTCTTATACATCATCAGTGATCCAGTAAAACCTATCAATACGCTTCTTATACATCATCAGTGATCCAGTAAAACCTGTTAATACGCTTCTTACACATCATCAGTGATCCAGTAAAACCTAATAATACGCTTCTTATACATCATTAGTGATCCAGTAAAACCTATTTATACGCTTCTTATACATCATCAGTGATCCAGTAAAACCTATTAATACGCTTCTTAAACATACAATCACAAAATCGAATAGAAATGGGCAGTTTTCTCCTACTTATAATGCCCATTTCCATCAAAAAAGGAGGGATTACTTTTAATTATAGGAACTACATTCGACTACACCTCGGAGGTTTACATGTAAATAGTGGTGGTATACCTGAAAGAGTTATTTGATACTAGAGATTTTAGTCTTGTTATAGACGTCTTAAAAGAAATCAGATGTATAATTCATTGTAAAATAATTGTTATAATTGCTTTTACTTGTTAACATGCCCTTTGATGGGCATTTGTTGCCCTACATATAGATAGTTTACATATCATCTATTATATGTAAATAGTTTTAACAATATATTTTTACATTAGTTTTTCATAACTTACTATTTCATTTTCCCATCCTTCATAATTTTTTGCGCACAATATGACCTATATATGTGTCGAGATGCCGTAAAACACCATTCATTCATTTATTCGGTTGTCTACTGTTTGTTAGTTAACTTTCCTGTATTTGACATCTGCATTTAATTTCACAGGATGGCAATATTGACCTCCAGCTTTTGTATTGCATCAAACATTGATTTACATGTATAATCTATCTCAACATGACTTCTATGGTGATATGATTTACAAAAGATCCTTGGTCATAATCACTTTCATACACACTTTATTAAACATTTCAATACCTTCATCAAAAGAGGTTATGACCCTATCACTTTGCAACGCACTGCATGCTTAATGGTTGACCCATCTACAGTTCGCCACTATGCTTTCCTCTTTGTGCGATGACCGGACAGATTGTGGACACTGTGATGACGTCTACTTACATCCATATAGGACGGTAGCGTTTAATGTTTGTTTGTAATCTTGTCTTGTCGTACTCTTACCGGGTTGTTCTCTTCTTACTCTGGCTTCTTACATAATTTGTGATTTTCTAGACTTTTCTTGTTTTATATTATATATGCATGATAATTTATGTGTTTTAATTATATTGCCTATTAATTCTGCCTTGTTTACCTGGCGAGGATATCTTTATTTACACTTTCCAATTGATTGGGATGACAATATGGTAAGAGTGAGATTTGGTGCACCCTAGAACCTTGTTTATACTCCCAGCGGCCTTTATTGCCACTGACCGTTCCAAGGCGGTAGCCCTATTGTCAACCCGTTTGCGTTTGTGATGTCATATACTGTCTTGTATGCATCTGTATAGTTTTTGTTTGTTTCTGTGTGTGTTTGTGGTTGACTGTCGTCCTTGAATGCTACTTTTCCTGTTCTACTTTTGATAGTGACCGTCTTATTTTCCAGCTTTATTTGTATAATTCATTATCGTCTTCTAGTATCACTGTATAGCTTGATTCAGAGTTTTTTATAGTGTATATGTCTTGTTTCATCGGTCGTAGATACTACGCGCTCAACTGGTTGATTATTTATAGTACATTTTCACTACAATTGTTCTTTATCAACCGATCCAGCATCTATTTGTTTTCTTTTGTTTGTTCAACCGAATCAACCTCTATGCTGTTTCCTTTTTCAGTCGTAAATCTTGCCTTATTATCTTCAACTAAGTCAATGTATTTCAAAAGCCCAGAGAATTCGCGTGTTGCAAAGTCTTTGTATTGGTTTCCCTGGCAAGTGTAACATCCACTTGACATAGTTGATATCGTAAACAGTTTCATATATGTTCTTTTGAAGTTTATTTCTAGTTGACATGTTTATGTAAGACTATGTATACAATACACTTTGAAACTGTCGTGTATTCTGTTCAGACTATATATATATTACACACTGAAACTATCATATGCTCTTCTGACTATGTTTACAATACACATTGAAACTATCACGTTTATATTCAGACCATATATACACTACACATGGCAACTATCATGTTTATTTTCAGAGTTTGTATACGATACCCCCCCCCCCCCAGTCGGTGGTGGGGTGATAAGAATCAACCGACTGCTCGTTACTTAGCAGAGGGGTAGGACACCCCCCCCCCCCCCGAAATGTAACCCACCCGTTGACCGTAGGTGGCGACCCGTGTCGTTGGAGAAGGGAATCCTGGTGGTTGAGTGATGTGGAGATCTGGTAGTTATCTCCACGTTACAACACACTACTTTGGTCCGGACTTCAACTAGACGGGCGGTCAGATTAGCCCGAGCTGATCAATCGGTTTGTCACGCCAGATATACGGGATCCTAGCTTCTTGTTTAATTCAAATCTCCATCAATCCCTCTAGTTTAATAACTTGCTCCCTTTTTATTTTGTCCTCTTTAAACATAATGCAGAAAGGATCCTTTATGGCGGTGGCGCTAGGGCTAATTATGTATTTCTGAACGCTATATGGCTATACTCATACCATTTTTAAGCGGAACATAAGTGCGGCTCTTCGACTTTTTAGTTGAGGGGCTATGTCCGCTGGGTGGTATGGGGGGTCTGATGCGTTAGTTTTATATGAGTATACTCTTCACGTATTCTTGGCATTTGTTTGTCGGATGTTCACAGCAAATGTCCCCTTGTTGGGCTCCGAGGTGGGTGAGAAGCGTGGAGAATGAATATCAATTGCCAATTATGGCACCAAAACACGCACACAAAACTACTCATACTTCTAAACGATCTGGAGAAGAGTCCGAATCTGAATCGGATGAAGATATTTCTCATTTAAATTGGCCTCGATTCCTCAATATTATCTCTCTAGAGGATGACAAACCTATCACTAGACTATCTCTTTTTGCCATCTCCAAGGCTTTACTTGGCATCGCCGTTGAGCCAAGGAGTGTCAAAAAACTCAATAATGGCAAACTTCTTGTTGAGTGTGCCAAAAAATCACACTCTAACAATCTCCTTTCAATTCATACTTTCGTAAACATCCATGTTGAGGTTATTCCTCACATTTCTCTCAATTCTTCAAAGGGTGTAGTAAGCTCCAGGGAACTGGAGCACTGCACTCTTGAAGAAATGACCCAAAATCCCAAACTCAAGGTGTGACTGAGGTAACGCGCATCAGTACGAGGCGGAATGGCAAACTCACTCCTACAAATACTTTTGTGCTTACTTTCAGTACACCAAATCTGCCAAAGACAATCAAAACTGGATATATCATTCTACCAGTTGACCCCTTCATTCCAAACCCTCTTCGATGTTTTAACTGTCAACTCTTTGGTCACCATAGAGAAAGATGCAAGCGAGCTGCTCCTGTCTGTGCCCTTTGCGGCCAGGAGGGTTATAGCGACTTCGCCAATTGCAAAACTTCCGCCTCTTGCGTTAACTGCAAGGGGACCCACGGAGCTTTCTCTAAGGATTGTCCGAAGTGGAAACACGAGAATGAAATACAGAAAGTTAAGATTGAAAAGAACATTTCCTTTCCTGAAGCTAGGAAACATGTTGAAGGTCTAACTCCACCCACTCCATCTGGCAAATCATATGCCGATGCGAGTAGGGTTGAGAAACCAGCTACCAGGTCTATCGCGGTGCAGACCATGATAACCTGGCCAATAGACTCCAACGGGTTTGCTACTATTCCAACCTCTGTTCAGGAATCCTCTAAAACATCTTCAGCCTCTCAAACTGCGGTCCTCTTAAATAAGCCTCCTGTTGCTCCCAAACCTCCTGTGGCTTCCAAGCCTAACACTCCTTCAACTATATCCTCAACAACTCCTACACCTACTGCATCTACTTCATCTATTCCGAAATCGACGGACTCTGGTGCAACCAAGAGTCCAACAAAGCCGACGAACTCTTCCAAAGCTTCGTCAAATCCGACGAAGCCTCCCAAGAGTTCGTCACCTATCAGAACTGCTGCCACGGACGTGACAGCAAGGAAAAAGAAAACTCCCGGGTTAGGGAACCAGTCAAAAGGATCTGATGATCCGATTGAACTGCACAACAGATTTGGGGACTTGGAGATCGAGGTTGATGATCCAGCAAATCTGGAACTCCCAACGTCTCCAAAGTCTCCAAGGTCTGCCAAACCCAAAGGCCGTAAGCCCGTACTACTTCCGCCTTAGTAACGACAAAATCAAATAAGATCATTTAATGGAACTGCCGAGGTTTAAAACCTAATTATGATGAAATCAGCTTACTTTTAAATAAACACAACCCTGTTGCATTTTGTCTTCAAGAAACTTTCTTGAAGAATAGTGATAAAATATTTTTTAAAAACTATTCATTGTATAACTCTATTTGTGATACAGGTGATAAAGCTTCTGGAGGAGTTTCGATTCTTGTGAATCGAAACATTCCTCACAGAACTGTTGCGTTGAAAACTGGTTTGCAAGCTGTTGCGGTCAGTGTTACGATGCCCAGAGTTATAACAATATGCTCCTTATATTTACCGCCCAGTTCTTCACTAAACCTCAAAGATCTAAATCACCTAGTTGCACAATTTCCATCACCTTTTATACTCTTGGGTGATTTTAATGCACACAACTACATTTGGGGTTGTAAGGATATAAACGATAAAGGCAAGAAAGTTGAATATTTCTTAGCCAAAAACAATTTGTGTCTTTTTAATGATAACAAAACACATACTTATTTACATCCAGCTACAGGCTCTCATTCTTCCATTGATTTAACAATATGCGATTTAACGCTCTTGATGGATTTTTCGTGGAGTGTTGGTGACGACCTATGTGGAAGTGACCACTTCCCCTTATTTCTTGAAAATATCGGCCCTCCACTTCTCGAAAAAACGCAACGATGGAAACTTCGCAAAGCTGATTGGGATACGTTTCAATCTCTTTGTGAGGAACAGTTAAAGCCTTCCGTTTTCGAGGATGTCAAAGACGCAACTGCACTTTTTACCAAAACCCTTCATGATATAGCTGATCAAACTATTCCAAAAACCTCGGCAAATCCAAAACGCCCACATAATACGACGATGACTGCAAAAAGGCAGGCAGCGATCGTAAAGCTGCATTAAATAATTTTAACTTGCGGCCAACTCAAACAAATTTAGATAACTTTAGAGTTTTTCGTGCGAAAGCCTGTCGTACTATTAAGGATAGCAAGAGGAAATCCTGGAGATCTTACGTCTCTAGGCTGAATTCTCGCTCATCTCTTAAGAAGACATGGGACATGGTCCGGAAAATAAGTGGTAAAGGTAATTCTAGTTCTGTAAATCATCTTAAAACAGATAATGGAGATATAACATCTGTCAAAGATATTACAAACACTTTGGCAGAAACTTTTTCAAAACATTCTTCTTCTGAAAATTGTCAACCAAATTTTCTGAAAAATAAGAAACAAAAAGAACAGAAGAAGCTGAATTTCAAGTCGAAAAACTTGGAAAAATACAATAAACTATTCACTCTCAACGAACTTCGAGAGTCCCTTAAAAAGGCTCATGATACATCAGCTGGTCCTGATGATATCCATTATCAATTACTAAAACATTTACCTGAATCCTGTCTCTCTACCCTTCTTGATATATTTAATAAGATTTGGGTGACGGGAAACTTCCCGGATTCTTGGCGGGAAGCAATCGTTATTCCAGTCCCCAAACCTGGAAAGGATCATACGGACCCAATAAAGTATCGCCCAATCGCTTTAACGAGTTGTATATGTAAAACCATGGAACGAATGATTAATGAGAGACTCGTTTGGTACCTGGAGTCCAACAAACTGATAACAAAGTATCAAAGTGGATACCGGCGCCAAAGAGGCACAACAGACAATCTCATACGATTTGAATCGTTTATTAGGGAAGCTTTCATAAAAAAAGAACATCTAGTCGCTGTATGTTTTGACTTGGAGAAAGCTTATGATACAGCATGGAAGTATGGTATTATGAATGATCTTCATGACCTTGGTCTTAGAGGCCGATTACCCATTTTTATAGAGAATTTCTTAGAGGACAGACAGTTTCGTGTCCGAATGGGTTCAACCCTCTCTGACATCCATGAACAGCAGTTGGGTATGCCACAGGGCAGCATACTCTCTGTCACTCTTTTTAGTATAAAAATTAACAGTATTGTTAAATGTATCAATCCTGGTGTGGATTGCTCTGTATATGTTGACGACTTTGTTATATGTAATCGTGCAAAAACATGAACACTATTGAGAGACAACTTCAACAATGTCTCAATAAACTTCAGACCTGGTCTGATGAAAATGGTTTTAAATTTTCTAAATCTAGAACTAATTGTATGCATTTTTGTCAACTACGTAAACATCATGAAGACCCTCATCTAACACTGGATAGCACACCAATACCAGTCGTGGATGAGACAAAATTCCTTGGTCTTATTTTCGACCGTAAATTAACGTTTATACCACACCTTAAATACTTGAAGGCCAAGTGCCTTAAAGCTCTTAATTTACCTAAAGTTGTTGCAAACACTAACTGGGGAGCAGATCGTAAAGTCCTCTTGCGACTTTACAGATCTCTTATCAGATCCAAGCTGGACTCGGGTCATACTTGCAGATGCTCGATCCTATACATAATCAAGGATTACGACTCGCCTTAGGTGCCTTTCGTACATCACCAGCCGAAAGTCTTTATGTTGAAGCTAATGAATCATCACTGTCTCATTGACGGGACAAGTTAGCCCTTCAATATGCCATTAAATTAAAATCTAGCCCTTCAAACCCAACTTTCGATAATGTCTTTAATCCTGGTTGTGGACCTCTTTTTGATCGAAAACCGAAGGCCATCCGACCATTTGGTCTTCATATTAAACCAAAATTAAGGGACTCTGAAATCGACCTAAATTTGATTGCCAAGTACAACGTACCACAAATTCCACCGTGGACTTTGGAAACACCAACAATTATTTTCGACCTTTGTAATAGTAACAAATCCAGTACAGACCCTATTGTCTTTCAAAGCAAATTTAATGAAATTAAATTGAAATACAGTAACTTTCAACATATATACACAGTTGGTTCTAAAGATGGAGATAAGGTAGCTGCAGCAGCTGTTGTTCACAAACACAGCATAAAGAGCCGCCTGCTTGACAAGGCCTCTATCTTTTCAGCTGAACTTAAGGCAATTGAACTTGCCTTAAATTATATTCAGGAATCTGATGATGACCATTTTGTAATCTTTTCTGATTCCCTTTCATCTCTTCAAGCACTGGGTAATATGAAACATGATAACCCAGTTGTGCTTCAACTTTTAGAAAAGTACAATACTCTTATAATTGATAATGTTATTATTTTCTGCTGGCTTCCGTGGTAATGATAGAGCTGATAGTGCTGCCAAGGCAGCATTACATTTACATATGTCTAATACCAAATTAACTTATACTGATTTTAAAAGCTGTATTAACACATATATTTGTAACTCTTGGCAAGCCACTCGGGATTTGTCAGTTAACAATAAACTCCATTCAATTAAACCGTTACTCGGAAAATGGCGCTCTTCTAGTAGACCCATTCGTCGAGAGGAAGTAGTCCTAGCCCGGTGCAGAATAGGGCATACACGTTATACTCATTCATATTTATTACAAGGTGAGCCATTACCAGAATGTATACCCTGCTTTGCACCGCTAACGGTCAAACACATATTGTTGGAATGTGTAGACTTTGATCCTATGCGTCGAAGGTACTACAATGTTAATACTATGACCGAGTTATTTAATACTATAGATTTTAGTCTAGTTTTAAATTTCCTTAAGGAAGTCAGACTATATAAATCATTATATTATGTTCTTGTATATAATTACTTTTTTATATACCCGTTTTCGGGCATTTGTTTATTTACATATATAGTTTATATTACTACCATATCATCCCTTATTTTTTAATAGTTTTATCTTGATATATTTACATTAATTTTTAATTAATCCTTCATTTCTTCATCTTTCGTCAGTTTGTGCGCACAATATGACCGATTTATGTGTCGACGTGCCGTAAAACACCATTTATTCATTCATTCATGTATACGATACACACTGAAATGATCATGACTTTTTATGTTCAGACTATGTATACTATAAACATGGACACTATCATGTGTATGCTCAGAATATGTATACAATACACATTGAAACTATTATGTTTATGTTAAAACTGTGCATACAATGCAAGTTAAAAATATCATGTGTATGTTCAGATTATATATACAATACAAATGTAAACCATAATCTTTATGTTGCAGGTCCATACTCGATAAAGGAAGAACCCACGATGACGTGTAAATCCGGCAGAACAAAGATGTTTATTCGTCACAAATGTTTATTGAATATCAAGCCTGATGGAGCTCCATACGGCTGTAGAGATTTGACACATCTGGAACTCTGTGGTAATTATTAACTTCCTGTTCATGCATTAGTAACATTGATGGTGTAAATTTGGGAAAAATATTCCTCTACCATTCATGTAATAGGATCAATGACCGTATTGACAACATATTACTTTATTTAAATGTAATTTGGTGCTCGGACAAGTTCGTAACTCAGCCGGATAGATCAGTAACATTAGAGTTATGGCTCTTGTTGTACTGAGGCAGAACAGGTAGGTAGGTAGGTAGGTAGGTACTTGAGCAAAAAGCCAACATTCGTAATGCATGCGACATACATACAAACAAACGAACATATAAAACATATTTGATAAACACACACACAAGTATGTCGATTATCTAGCGACATAAGCGACAGGCCCGTAGCCAGAGTTTAAAAAACACAGAGACAAACCTAGTCGGGAGGTTCGGGTGTCCTCCCCATGATGTTTTAAAAGGCAACTTATTTGATGAGTTTTTTTAGTACAGTTACAATGTTTATCGAGTTTTCTAAAACGTTTATTTTACGAAGAAAATAATCGCATGTTTGTTTAATAAGTTAACTAGTTTGGTCACATCACTCACAACGACATTTAACAAATTACGATAACAAGTTCAAGAATTCAAACCAGAAATCGCAGAGTACACGTTAAAGTAACGACGCCATTACTCTAACAGCCACCGTGCCAGATTGTCGAATACTGTATAATTTATGAACATATAATTTCAATTAAATTTCGAATTAAAAACAAACAAAAAAGATTTTATAATACAAAAAAAATGCAAGTAATATAACGCATGTAACAACTTTATCAGTTACGTATGGTGTTCCGTTAGGACAATCGTACCATATCGTATCGACGTTTACAAGTGGATGCGCGATGGTACGATGGCGATTTTACGATGGAGAGATAGCGATGATACGATGGCGATGGTACGATGGTCCATCGCGTTGTCACTATCGTACCATCGCGCATAGATCTGGAAAACTGTCATCAACTTGTTAACGCGATGGTACGATAGTCCAATCGCATCATCGCGAGTTTTACTTGTAAAACTGTAACAAGTCGAAGCGCGATGGTACGATGGCGATGGTACGATGGTGATAACGCGATGGACCATCATACCATCGCCATTGTACTATCATACTATCGCCATCGTACCATCATGCCATCGTACCATCGCCTTTGTACTATCGTACTATCGCCATCGTACCAGCATGCCATCGTACCATCGCCATTGTACCTTCGTACCATCGCGCTTTGACTTGTAAACGCTTTTGTATGTTTGTGGTTGACTGCTACTTTCACTGGACGCATCATGAGTCACGCTTTAACAAATAAGTTAAAATAGGGCCGGTCAACCCAAAAACCTGGTTGCTATTGGATCGAGTAGGGAAATAGTTGAAAGACTCCTTTTTAGCTCGACTATTCGAAGAATAAGAGAGCTTATGTACTCACCCCGGGGTCGGCGTCGACGTCGGCGTCGATGTTGGCGTTGCCGTCGGCGTCCCACATCAAGGTTTGCGTGTAAGCTGTGTTTAAAAGTCTATATCTCTTATATTTCTTATCCTAGCACAACCAAATTTGGCCATGGGCTTTCTTATAGCATTATCTAAAGGGCTGCCTAAGCAATTTTGGTTCTTGTAACCTATGGGCTCCCATGGAATCCAAATTATGATAGCCAATAAAATGTGTCCCATTTCACATCAAATTTTGCGTGTAAGCTGTGTTTACAAGTCTATATCTCTTACAATTCTTACCCTAGCATAATCAGATTTTTCCATTAGATTCCTTATAGCATTATCTTAAGGGCTGCTTAAGTAATTTTGGTTCCTGTAACCCCTGGACTCCCATGGAACCCAAATTCTGATAGCCCTCTTGCATTTCTTGTCCTAGCTGAACTCAATTTTGGAATTGGTTTCCTTATAGTATGTTGTAAAGGGTTGGGTAAGTAATGTTGTCTTCTGCAAACTCTGGGCTCCCATGGAACCCAAATTTGGGCTATCCAATGTGCAATAAACGCAGATCTAGGTTTGCATGTAAGCGTGTATATATCTATAAATTTGGTTTGGGATTTCTTATAGCATTATGCATCTTACTATACTCATATTGGCATGGGCTCCCTCCTGCCTCCCCCCATCACCAACACCCAATCCCACCCCCTCACCCCTCCAGACCTTTTTTCTTTTTTTTTCTTTTTTTTTCTGTGTTGTTTTGATCGATTCTTACACATATATGTTGCCCCCATCCACCCCAGCCTTTCACCCCACACGCCCCCACCCCGACTTGAATTTTTTTTTCATATTTCTGTGTTGTTTTAGTCAATTCTTACACGTATATGTGCCCCCTTCCCCCATCTCCGTCTCTCACCCCCCTCCAACCCCCACCCCACGACCTTGATTTTTTTTTTTTTTTACATATTTCTGTGTTGCTTTTGTCAATTCTTACACATAGCTTCTTACACATATATGTTGCTCCCTCTCCCACCCCCATCCGCTGACTCTCTCCCCCATCACACACACACACACGCACACACACACACACACATACGCGTTTACACCTGAAAATCACTACATCTGACCCAGCACCTGAAACTCACTACACTATGAAGCAGGTTGTTTAGGAGAAATGTGATTGCATATTTACATATCATATAGTTTAAGCTTTATTGAGATGTATTCGAAATGTCCGTATCTTTAATTTAAAGGCATGTGTTTTTGCCATGAAACTCGCTACACTGTAGTCACACACAGGCAACCAACTACAGTAAACACACACATGCAACTCACTACACTGTAGTCACACACAGGAAACCAACTACAGTAAATACACACATGCAACTCACTACACTGTAGTCACACACAGGCAACCAACTACAGTAAATACACCCATACAACTCACTAAACTGTAGTCACACACAGGCAACCAACTACAGTTATGTTTTAATTCACTCCGTTCAAACAAGCATATAACATTTAAGATCTATTCTCCAAAATAATTCCAAAATCTACAGTTTTCAAATTATACCAATAAATGTTACTTTCGACAAGAATAACAAACAATAAATGGGTTTTAATTCGAACAGGCAAATGTTAAAGAGCGGGTAAATTAGAGAATCTAAATTCCCAGACATGATAATCTAATTTCCTAAAATCCCAAATATAGAGTAAGTATTCTGTTTGTATCATCGCTTTCCCTCACGTACACATCTTTATCCCTTTTAGATCGCCATATCCATATTTCGAACAAATGATCAAACATATATTTATTTGCTACTACTGTAGCCCTTCCGCATTTTAAGGGGTATAAACTACATGTAAACTTTTATTTAACTAAACCGACCATAGACAAACTTTCTAGTAAAATTATCCTTAGCTCTCATGTAAGAGATTCGATTTCCTTTCCTCGAAACATGACTGTCGTGGTGTTTGTTGAAAGCAATATGTATATTCGCACAGCCAACCAACTACAGTTAACACACACACACATGCAACTCACTACACCATAGTCACACACAGGCAACCAACTACAGTTAACACACACACACACATGCAACTCACTACACTATAGTCACACACAGGCAACCAACTACAGTTAACACACATACACACATGCAACTCACTACACCATAGACACACACAGGCAACCAACTACAGTTAACACATACACACATGCAACTCACTACACCATAGTCACACACAGGCAACCAACTACAGTTAACATATACACACATGCAACTCACTGCACCATAGTCACCCACAGGCAACCAACTGCAGTTAACACACACACACATGCAACTCACTACACTGTAGTCACACACAGCCAGCCAACTGCAGTTAGCACACACACACATGCAACACACTACAATGTAGTCACACACAGTCATCCAACTACAGTTAACACATACACACATGCAACTCACTACACTGTAGTCACACACAGCCAAACACACACACACATGCAACTCACTACACTGTAGTCACACACAGGCAACCAACTACAGTTAACACACACACATGCAACTCAATACACTGTAGTCTGTTGGCTTGCGGGACGTCGGTTGTTATATCCAGGTGCCCACCCATGCACGAACATTGTTTGGAGGGGGCACCTGGGGTCTTCCTCCATCAATGGAAGCTTGACAGTCGTCCTATGACATTAGCTGTTGGTGAGACTATAAAATCCAATTCAACAATAATGTAGTCACACACAGGCCATCAACTACAGTTATGTTTAATTCACTCCGTTGAAACCAATATACAAGTGTATGATATATTCTTCAAAATAATTCTAAAAACCTCAGAGTTTAAAATTATACCAATAAATGTTACTTTTGACAGGAAATAACAAATAATATAAGGATATTAATTTGCACAGGCGAACTTTAAAAAGCGGGTAAATTCCCAGAAATGATAATCTAAATTCCCAGATATAGAGTTAGTATTCTGTTTGTGTCATCGCTCACGTACACATCTTTACCATTTTCAGATCTGCATATCCCATGTTGTTTGAATAATCCAAAAAGTTTTTATTTGCTACCGCTGTAGCCCTTCAGTATCTTAAAGGGACACATAGCAAGCGAGAAGTTTTTGTCAAGCATTAAAATTAGTGTCTCGGTTCATTAATATCAATATCATTTTGACTTTAAACCTGCTTGCATATAAATACATATTTTCTTGTATCTTCTTATTGTACCTTATAGGAGGAATATATTATTAATTAATGTTATAATTGAGACATTCCAATTATGTAGAAAAACTAACGGGACGCCGCGAGCTTTTATTAAATCAAGATTGCCGTGTGTCCCTTTAACGAGTGTAAACCAAACTTTGATTTAATTAAACCGACCATAGACACACTTTATAGAAACAATTTCCCTAGCTTTCGCGTAAAAGAATCAATATTCCTTTCCTCAAAACATGATTGTCGTTGTGTTTGTTTTAAAGCAATATTTCTGCAGAACTCGATAACGAAATCACTCGTGCGGAAATGTATAAAGCATGTCAGGAGGCTCGGATTATGTAATAAATAAATACTTTAAGTATGGACTTGATCAATTATCTGTATTCTTAGTTCTACTTTTTAACCAAATATTCGACATGTGTTATTTCCCTTATCATTGGACAGAAGGTTATATAGTACCAATACACAAGAACGGGGATAAAGACTATCGTTGAATAACTCTTTTAAGTACATTTGAAAAATTATTCACAAGAATATTAAATACTAGACTAAGTAAATGGGCGGAAGATTATTTTGTATATACGGAAGCCAAGTCAGGCTTTCATAAAAATATGGGAGCAACTGATAATATTTTTATTCTACACGGTATTGTTAACCATATACTAA
This sequence comes from Cyrtodaria siliqua, assembly GCA_037043455.1. NCBI lineage: Eukaryota > Metazoa > Mollusca > Bivalvia > Adapedonta > Hiatellidae > Cyrtodaria > Cyrtodaria siliqua. The sequence continues at coordinate 46,104 of JAWPHD010012501.1, read as the reverse complement.
ACGAAAATAAAGAAATGTTTGTTTGCTTTGTAGATGTTACGAAGGCATTTGATGTATTGGTCCGAGAGAATATATTTTATAAACTTATCCAAGTAAGAGGAAAAACGCTAAATATTATAAAGTCGTTACATATACAAACGTAAAGTGGCGTATTAAACACCAAAACCGACTTAGTGAAACGTTTAACTGTTACGTCGTGACCCGTCAGAGGGACTGTTTATCGCCGTTTATATTATCAATCAGGGGGGAGGACGTAAACCTGCTCATGACGAGCTTTAAGTGGAGAAAATGTTTCTGATGTGACAAAATGGCGATTTTTGGATGATTTTCGTTATTGTCGGAAGCAATTTTGACAGGTAGGCGCATATCATATGATTTATTTGTTAAATGATTGTGTTAATAAGGGGCTACTGTATCTCCGATTCACTCGGTTTTTTATTTCAATGTCCTAGCTAGCGGATTTAAAAAGTTATTCCATGTACAGTTTGAGAATGTCTTTGTTTACAAAGTTGAATCAAAGTTGAATCAAATATTGTTTTGAATTTAATGTTTCTGGTACCAAATTAACCGGGTAGGGTAGACCTTGGGTACTAAAAAAAGATACTTAAATTCTGTCCACTAGTTTTATTTTTATATGACTTGATATATCCTGGTCCAAAACTTTTTTTACCGAGTACATATATAACTTGCACATATTATCATGGGGAACTCGGTAGAACCTCACTAAAGAGTCAACGTCTCTCCCATATTATCCGTTTCTGGTTAAACATAACGCACACCGACAATAGAAAATATAATAAACAAACATATAATATGATGATCGACGATATCACTAAATACCCAAACAAACAAAATTGGGCATTGCAAATTAAACACTTATTAGAAAAAATGGATTTTAACGATGTGTGGATTTTTTTAGGAGTCGAAAATATTGACCTGTTTTTAAATATTTTTAAACAAAGAGCTAGAGACCATTTTATTCAAAATTGGAACGAACAGTTAACCAATTCAAATAGAGCAAACACTTACACTCTTTTCTCAAACTTCAGTTTTAAAACATATTTAGACATAGGACTGATAAAGAAATTTAGAGATAGGCTTAACTAAACTAAGATTATCATCCCATCGACTAGACATAGAAACAGGACGATGGCATAAACCAGATAAAATATCTAGAGAAGAAAGAAAATGCCAACTCTGTAATTCCTTAGAAGATAAATTCCATTTTGTATTGGAATGTCCTTCAAATTATGAATTTAGATGTGATCTTATACATAAATTTTATTGGAAACGACGAATGTTCCTAACATTATTGAGCTTCTCTCTCCAGAAAAGATTAAAACAAAAAAAATCTATCCACATACATTTTTAAGATTTAAGAAACGTGATGATACATATTACAATAAATAACCCACTTTTCTCCACTCTGAATACTATTAATGTATTTTTCAATATAATTGGAATATTTCTGTTTGTGTTCTATGCTTATTTATTTCGATGTACGTTTTCTTTTCTTTTGTTGTTTGTTTTTCCTTTTTCTTTTTTTCTTTTCAAATTGTTTAAAAATATAACACCGGTCCGGAAATTGAAAAAACAAAACACCTCTCTATAACTGATAATTCGCTATAACCAAGTTCGATATAAGTGAGTTTTACTGTATCTCTGGTAAACAACATCTGACACCGGCTCCACATAATATAACACGTTTCGTGTCGGCCTGGCACCGGCTCCGTAAAATATAAATATGTTCTGTGTCGTCCTGACACCGGCCTCATAAAATATGCATACGTTCTTTGTCGGCCTGACACCGGCTCCACATAAGATCCCATCAATACCGTCTATGCCGACTTGACATATAACAAATACTGTAAATGTTGGCCTTCTGTGTCGGCCCGAGAGCACCTCCATATCATATAACATAAATACATTCGGTGGTATGAGGACTCGAGCCTATATCACATATTCGATTACATGATATCACGTATTCGTTTTGAATATGTGATATCACGTATTCTAATAAGTGATATCACCCATTCGTTTTGAATATGTTATATCATGTATTCGAATATGTGATATCATGTATTCAAATAGGAGATATCACATATTAATAAGTAAAACGGCAGCCCATAGTCCGACACTGGTTCCATATAAATATAACATAACACGTTTTGTGTCGGCGTGACACCGGTTCCATATAGCATAAATAAGTTCGGTGTAGACTTGACACTGGCTGTATATAACATATCGGTGTCGGCATGACACCGGCTCCATATAACATAAATACGTTCTATGTCGGCCTGACAGCGGCTCCATATTCTATAACATAAATACATTCGGTGTCTGATTGACACCAATTACTTCTAACAGACGACCCGACACTGGCACCATATACATGTAACATAAATACGTTCTGTGTCGGCGTTACACCGGCTCCATATAACATAAGTAAGTTCGGTGTCGGCGTTACATCGTCTCCATATAACATAAATACGTTTTTTTTCGGCCCGACACCGGCTTCATATAACATGCATACGGTCTGTGTCCGCGTGACACAGGCATGGCATAACATACATACGTTCTGGCGTGACACCGCTCCATATAACATAAAACAATCTGTGTCGGCCCGACACCTTCTTCATATAACATACGTACTTTCTGTGTCGGCCTGACAGCGACTCCATGTTCTATAACATAAATACGTTCTGTGTCGGCGTTACACCGGCTCCATATAACATAAGTACGTTCCGTTTTGGCGTGAAACTGGTTCAATATAACATACATACGTTGTGTGTCGGCGTGACATCGGCTCCATGTAACATAAATACGTTCTTTTTCGGCCCGAAACCGGCTTCATATAACGTGCATACGGTCTGTGTCGGAGTGACACAGGCGCAATATAACATACATACGTTCTGGCGTGACACCGCTCCATATAGCATAAAACAATCCGTGTCGGCCCGACACCTTCTCCATATAACATACGTACATTCAGTGTCGGCCCGACACCTGTTCCATATAACAAACGTACATTCTGTGTCGCGCCGACACCGACTCCATATAACATAAATGCGTTCTGTGTCGGCGCGACACCGGTTCCATATAACATAAATACATTCTGAGTCGGCCTGACACCGGCTCCATTAATATAACATAAATACGTTCTGTGTCAACAAGACACCGGCTCCATATAACATAAATACACAACATCATTTCTGTGAATACGTTCTGTGTCGGTCCAACACCGGCTGCATATAATATATCATAAATACGTTCTGAGTCCGCCTGATACTGACCCCATATAACATAAATACGTTCTGTGTTGGCCCGACACCGGCCCATATAACATAACTACGTTCTGTGTCGGCCTGACACCGCCTCCATACAACATAAATATGTATCGGCTCGACACCGGCGCCATTAACATAAATACGTTCCGAGTCAGCCCGATACCGGCTCCATATAATATAACATAAGTAAGTTCTGTGTCGGCCCAACACCGGCTCCATATAACATAAATACGAACTGGGTCGACCTGACTCCGACTCCATATAACTTCAATGCGTTCCATGTCGATCCGACACCGGCTCCATATAACATAAATACGTTGCGAGTCGGCCTGACACTGGCTCCATATAACATAACATAGAAACGTTGCCTGTCGGTCTGACATCGGCACCATTAACATAAATACTTTCCGAGTCGGCGCCATTAACATAAACATGCGTTCCGAGTAGGCCTGACACCGGCTCCATATAATATAATATAATACGTACTGGGTCTGCCTGAAATAAGCTCCATGCAATATAATTATAGGTTATTACATTTGTATTAGAATATAGTAATGATTACTTCCGCGTATTATATTCGCGACTTTAAGAGCGCAATATTTATCCGCGGAAGAACTAGTGCATATACCCCAATACTATGATGTTATTAATTAAGTGTTTTCATATTGGCTCAGTTATTGATCCAAGGACTGTCATATTGGCCCAATGCCGAAGGCCGCGGGCCAATATGACAGTCCGAGGACTAATAACTGGGCCAATATGAAAACAGTCAATTAATGGCATTTTTATTAATTAACTACTTAATATCTCTCTTTAGGCCGTTGTTTTAAATATCATTTACAGGTAAGAAAAAACAAGAGATATATTATGTTCAAAATAACATTTTATAACAAGTATCTGATTCAAATAAATCTTCCACTGTTTCTGCTCGATGGTGTGTGGGAAAATCACACACGAACGTGATAATAGCTATATTTCAGCGAAGTCAATGTAACCGAATTTACAAATAATCAAACCTTAATTATTTTGATTGTCTACATTACATAGACGAACATAGCTGCGACGTTGTGATTTTTTTCTTCAAAATGGCGTCCTTTAAGAAAATAAAGCATTGGTCATATTGGCCGTGTTGGCTTATCCAATCAGATTGCTTGAATTTCATATTGGCCGAGTTTCTCTACATATTGGCCTTGTTTTTACCATATGATGTGTGCAGTTTCCTGCAAACCACGGCAGATATTAAGTAGTTAATTAATAAAATATAATAACTTTTTATTGCAGTTGTATTTTCAATAACACAAATGATTGATTTCTAAGAAAAAACTCATTGAGTTTACTTTTTTGTTTCTTCAAAAGCGTTCATTTGAAACATCGAGGGAATTTTCCACGAAGAAACCAACACAGCATAGGTGTGTTTTTATCACGTGGCCTTTTTTGGACATTTGAAATGCACCAATCCCGAACCCCGAACGAGTATGCAAAATAATGGTTCCAAGTATCATTACACACCCAATATGAATTACCTACCTACACGTCAGTAATTAACTACTTAATATCTGCCGTGAGTTGCAGGAAACATAATATGATAAAACAAGACCAATATGGAGAAACTCGGCCAATATAAAATGGAAGCATTCGGAAGGTTCTGAGTCGAAATGACACCGAATGAATACAATGTAACATAAATACGTCTGTGTCGTCCTGACACCGGTTCCGTATAACATAAAGCCGTTCTGTGACGGCCCGACACCGGCTGCATACAATATAACATAAATACGTTCTGTGTCGGCCTGACACCGGCTCTATATAGATAAATACGTAACTATCGACAGGGGCTGGCGTGGCGCAGTCGGTAGCGCGGCGGATTTGTAACCGGAGGCCCCGGGTTCAATCCTCAGTGGTGCCACTGAGTTCCGTCGGTGTGTTCTTGGGCAAGACACTTTTCCTTAGCCTCGTCCGTCGGATGGGGACGTAAACCGGGCGGTCCCGTGTATCGGTCTATCCTCCGAGCACGTTAAAGAACCATAGGAATCTATTCGATAATAAGAGTAGGGCAGGTTCCCGGATTCCTATGTATCCTTCCCCTCTCTCTGGGGCGGCTCTAAATAACCTGTACTGTGTTGATGAGCCGTTAAACAACATTCAATTCAATTCAATTCATTCAGTAACTATCGACATGAACCTCATGATCATCATCAACATCATCATCATCATCAACAGCAGCAGCAGCAACAGCAACAACAAAAACAACATAATCATCATTATTAGTAGCAGCAACAATTGCAGCAGCAGCATCAGCACCGTCGTTACTATCATCATCATAATCATTATCGACATGAACATCATCATCATCATCATCATAATCATCAACAACAACAGCAACAACAACAACGTCATCATAATCATCATCATCATCATCATTGCCATTATTACTATTAGCAGTTTTATTATTTAAGGGTGGCCACTGCTGAGGTTTTGGATTTTTGCACTTCCGGAAATTTACATTTGTTATATTTCAAAAATTATAATAAAACTGGAAAAAATAATTATACAGTAACAAACTAATGCCCAATAGGGATATTTTAGTGCAAAAAAAATGAAAATTGTTTAGAATTCTTTTTTGACCTCACATTTTGTGCCCAAAATTGACAATTTTTAACATAAGCCAAAATGGGGGGTAGGGGTACAAAAGATGGTATTTCTCAAAAACCGTTTAAGATATTCACTTAATTTAAACTTTATTATAAAGACATGTGTTAGGATATACAGAGACAGCAATAACAAATATTTACCTATTATTTGTTACAGACCTATGCCGTTATATGTCAGAGCTCGTCGAAATCTAAAAAAGCACATTTTTTTCTCAGTTTTTATTGAATATCTTTCTTATATGCACACCGACCCCCAATTTTTATTTTTTCATTCTATAACTCAGGTCTTGTATATATTGTAGACAAAATATCTCAAAAAGTTTACTGTTCCTTTATCATGAAAAATTGATTGATCACAAATTTAAAAATGCAATTTATAGTAAACTGGGTGGGGTAATGACAAGGGATGTAATAATTTTTCAGATGGTGTTAAAAATACCACCACCCTTAATTTTTCGTCCTAAAGTATGAACTATTACATTAAAAAAGACGGAAAATCGATAACTGTTCTGCAAACCACACTACACACATATAAGTTGCCATACACAATTTGCAGCTGATTCAGAATTTAAAACCACACTGTGAGAGTGTATTACTAAAGATTAATTTTGCGAAAAAGTTAAATCACCGACCCATCATTATTTTTCCAGAAACTAACTAGTAATATGTTAGTCTTCATAAAAAACAGGGAAATTAAAAATTCTTACTGTTCTGATATTCACCAGAGGGCACCCTTAAATTGTGTTCAGTTTGCGCTATTAGGAATTAGGAATTAACTCTCCATGTCCATCATCCATTTACATCGATTTCTATGCATGGTTCCGGTAATTCTGTTGTAGAAACTCCAGTTGCGTTAGAGCCACGATCAATGCAGCTTTATTATTTACACGATGCACAATAATAACTAAATGATGCTGAAAACAAAGTGTCGGCGCCATCTTAACTTCAAAAAATAATCAGAGTGGCTTTCATGTGAAGACTGTCCGGTCTCCAGCTCACCATTTAACACATTTTCAGATGGAATGCTACAACTCCCACATGCCTTTAAACATGAAACAACTGGTACATTAAACAATAATATTACAATTGCTACGCAGTCAGAAGGTTTCGAGAACGATTCCATAACTTTATAAGTTGCGCTCACAATAACATAAAACTTTGATTAGAAAATGTTCAATGTATTTGTGACAAACTCTGATTTATTTTTGTAAACATACATGTTGTATCGGTATTCTGCTGGGTAAACGACATAGTAGTAGCAGTAGCAGTAGTAGTAGCAGCAGTAGTAGTATTGAAAATGTTTTTTACCCAAGTAAATGACGTTGACAAATTGACCTAAGTTTTCTTGGAGAAAAAATGAGTATTTAACCATTCTTCAGTGTGACCTTGACCGTTATATTTTAGTATGGTCATGTCGATGTTGTCATGATGAATATATATATAGAAAGTTTGATGAAGAAACAGCAAGAAATGACAAAGTTATAGCCAACTTTATGTTTTCTTGACGGACGGACTGGCGGACGGACGACAAAGTGATCCATATGTATCGCCTTTTGAGATAAAAAGAAGAAATGGTAGCAGCAGGCAGCAGCAGAAGTAACAGCCTCAGTTCAGTAATATTTACAGAATTATTTTTCGACTATGTGCGATTTATACTGCTTCTCGGTCGTCGTTTTGTTTGTATCATAGCTCTAATTGTTTTATAAAAAGTCAATAGGTCTACCGTACGGTGTCCGGTTGGGGCCAGATATCGCGACATCACGACATCGCGATACGACAGTGCGACATTGCGATACGACAACTCGACAATGCGATACGACATCGCGACATTGCGATACGACTTCGCGATAATTATGTCGTGATGTCGTATCGCGATGTCGCATTGCCGGGCGTGCCCACGACACTGCGACAATGTATCTGGCCCCAACCGGACACCGTAATACCGTGCTATAACTGTCAAATGTGTCAGTTTTAGCACGGCTGAAATATATCGACATTTGTAGCATGGTCTTTGACATTTCCTTTGATGAATGCAGAGCATTAAATCGTGTAATTTAGGGTAACTAAAGGGGCGTGGCTATGCCGTACTACAACTACCGGATATTGGAATTTAGTGTACGGTCACTATGACGTCACAGTGTCACTAAGTACACCATGCTAATAAAAAGATAGAGTCTGTCTCAGCTCTTGGTTATTTAAACACTTCGATGGGCTACGCCCATCTCGGTGTTTAAATAAGCCAACTCGCTGAGACCAGACTCTATGTAATAAGCCAACTCGCTGAGACCAGACTCTATGTAATAAGCCAACTCGCTGAGACCAGACTCTATGTAATAGATAGAGTCTGTTCTCAGCGAGTTGGCTTATTTAAACATCGAGATGGGCACACATTTTTATTCTATGTAATAGATAGAATAAAAATGTGTATTTTCATATCACACCCTATATCAGGCCCTCGAACCATATGGTGTCTCAAGCCTGTTATAGGGTGTGATATGAAAATACACATTTATTATTCTCTATTTATCGTGCAAGTCAATGTCCTGTTGAAAACAACAAGTCTTCATTAGGATAACATTAAGGGGAGATTTGTTGAAATTCTTTCATTATTTTATCTAATACCTGATCCAAACATGGTAAATAGGCCAACACATCTCCTTAGGTATTACCAATTTGCAGTAAACAAGATGTGATAAGAAATTCACCAAATGGTTTTGGGCTACAGTGATTCCTGTTTTCAACACAACACTGACGAGTACTATAAAAATCCATATTGGACACTTCACTGTGTAATGATCTTATTATCCATCTACATTTTACATTTTGATAAGTTTTTATTCCCCCGAAAGTTGGGGCATACAGTGTTACCCTTGTCCGTATGTGTGTCCTCTGTGTGTCCGTCCGCGTGTCCGTGCAAAAAATGTTCTGCGCACTCTAACTTGGTTAATTGTTATCCAATCTTCTCCAAACTTAGTCAGATTGTATGAGCACAATGTCTCGCCCAAGTTTGATTTCAGGCCCGAGCACCCCAGTACTTCCGGAGTTATGCCCCTTGGAATGGTAAATATTCACGAAATAAATGTAACTGCTGGGGCATCTGTGTCCCATGGACGCATTTCTATCTTTGCTTTATTTTAAAAGATATATTGTAGAGGATCTTACATGAGTTTGTATTATTGAATTAAACAAGAAATCGATAGAACCGATGGCTGCTCCCCGAATATTAGTACACAATGGGAAATACAAAGTCCCGTAACTCCGCCAAAAATCATTCAACCGGAACGACCTGACAATATGCGCTACTCGACATCATACTGATACTTCCTGCGAAGTTTCATGAAAATCAGATGAAAAACGTACGTAGGAGTAGTTATCCGGTACGAAAACTTGCACGGATACACGGACCATACACGGACCATACTGTGACTATATGCTCCCCCGATTTTTTCGGTGAGCATAATAAAATGAGTAGAATATGTACCTGTGCCGAGTAACCTATCTTACTTCAAACTTGTCTGAACTTTTATTTATATTAATATTCGGAAGTTCAGGAGAAAAAATGTAGTAGATATAAAAATTTAACAAATCCAAACATAGCGTTTGTAAATCAAGGTCCTAAACTCAGATGTTACTGGTTCAATCTTCGTTTTCGAATTTAGCTGGTTTTCAAACTTGTCTGAGCTTTCATTAAATTAAATAATCAGGACATGCTTGATAGATATCAGAAAACAAGCTTATAATTTCATAACAGAACAAGCAAATTCGATGAATTTATATCACCCGTCGAATAATGTTTTTGTCTGATGAGTAGAGCGCAACTCCGAGGCACTTTGGGTGAAGGACCTTTGACCTCTAAGTGTGACCTTGAACCGACGTGGCTGGAAGTTGCGCTCTGCACATTGTCTCGATATGAACATTAATTTGTGTGCCAATTTATTTCAAAATCCCTCAAGGGGTTCAAGAGGTATGGAGTGGACACGGAATATAGTGCATATGACCTTCGACTCTTAGTGTGTGATATTGATATAGAAGGGACGTGGCTGACAGTTGTGTTGTGCATATCATATCGATATGATGAACATGTGTGCCAAGTTATTTTAAAATATCCCTCAAGCAGTTCAAGAGATATGGAGCGGACACGAAATACAGTGGATGTGACATTTGACCTCTAAGTGTGACCTTGACCTTGACACGACGTGGCTGGAGTCTCGATATGACAAATATATGTGTCAAGTTATTTAAAATCCCTTAATACTACTGTATTTGTATAGATATTTCGACGTTAAAACAAGGCATACAGCGTAGAAGCGGGAAAGGTCTATCCTATCATTTTAGCCAAGAATCCTCTACTTTTTTTCAATCATTCGTAAGAATTTTTGTCGTTGGCGGATAAACAAGTCACGTATAAAACCCCTAATTTTCATACAGATACAATCCCTGCACATGGTATTGTGATGTTCATACAATAAACACCTACATATATAGTTAGAACCAATAAATGTGTTCAAAAAACGAATTTTATGAGGTTTATGGACAAAATTGTCGAATAACGCACCATACAACGGTACACAGGTTTCGCAACGTATAACGGTATATGTTTTAAACCGATAATAATAATCTGTTTTTACCAAACATTTCCTTTTGTATACAGCTCGGCTATACTAATATGTATTGGTGAAAAAAATGCATCCGATGAAGATATTCTAAACATTCTATGGGATAGCTTTGTTCTTCGTTGTTTTCGGCCACTCACACACCAACCTTTGCCATAACTTAAAAAAGTATATAACCTATGTTCACGAAGTTTTACACACATCCTACACCAAGATATGCCGTTAACAAGTTCAATAACTCCTAACTTCATTTCGCCAGGGTTAAGTCCCTTTTCAGAAAACCTTACCCAGCAATACAACTAAACATAACTTGAAAAAAGTAGTTTACCTATGTTCATGAAACCCTCCAAAATGTCAACCTATGCCCTAAACTTGATATAGGTTTTTTCTATCAATTATTCAATGGAGAGTGCTATGACCCTTTCCATAAAACTTTAAAATTTAAACAATCTTATATAGTTCCACGGAGGATTGACTCTCACCCTGTCTTTCTGTCTTCAGACAGGCTATGTACACGTGTGCCGAGGAAGTGGAACACCCTGCTTGTTTTTAACGCTTTTGTACGGTGTCCGGTTGGGGCCAGATACAATGTCGCAGTGTCGTGAGCGACAATGCGACGCCCGACAACGTGACATCACGACATCGCGATACGACAATGCGACATTGCGATACGACAACCCAACATTGCGATACGACATCACGACAATTATTTCGTGATGTCGACATTCTTTCAATTGTCGTAATGTCGCGATGTCGTTGGCCACATTACGACAATTGAAAGAATGTCGCATTGTCGTGGGCGACATTACGACAATACAACATAATGTCGCGTTGTCGTGCGCGACAATGCGACGCCCGACAATGCGACATCGCGATACGACATCGCGACATTGCGATAAGACATCACGACATAATTGTCGCGATGTCGTATCGCAATGTCGCGATGTCGTATCGTATTGTATCTGGCTCCAACCGGACACCGTACATTTGAAATATCAAAATGGTGTATGTGCTATTTTGTGGCGTTTCGTAACTTTAAACTTTAAGCATGAATAATGGTACGAGTTTGTTTATGGAACAAACTTAAAATAACAGAAATGTAAAATGTCAACATATTTCGCATTAGTGCCAAGAAAATTAAGAAACACGTATTATCCAATCAAAATCAAAATCTAAAAGGCGAAGATTAACACCTTTAATTCCTACACCCATTGGTAAATTTCTGAAAAGACAGTCAGACGAAAACGTTCAAAATGAAAAAAATAAAAGACTCGCCATTCCGGCAATTTCTGGCAGATAAATAATGTAGGCCTCGACCGATGTGTGTAATGCGCCTATCAACAAGGCGGCGTGCATACCCTGAGGATTGTCAAGTGCATTAGTTGACCCTGGGGAATTACACATGCTCTCCTTAGGATGGAAATTACACAGTTTGTACATTTGACTAATTCCCCTGTATATGCCCGCCGCACCCTTACCCCTCATCCTCACCCGGTGCATAATTGATAGGTGCATACTAATTGTGTGGCACTTTCCTATGTTGACGCGTGTTTAGTCTTAATGGAAATATGTGTGGGGGGTATATTTTCAAGCAGGGGGAGGCGCCATTTATCCACTTAGCCAATCACCATTTTAAAATGGTAAATTATTGCATGTGCTTTGCGTTTTTGGAAGTATTTCTGTCTCCAAATATAGGAATCGGTATCGGGCTAACTATGTATTGCCACCGCCCTCACACCCCAATAAACAAAAGCAATTGTTTTATGGCGCCTTACAAGACAAGTTTGTAATAAATACACTAAAAAACTCGTTTCTTAAAGAAATGTATTGTTCCTGGCCATATACTTGGGTTTTTATTGTACCATCAGCAAAATACCATTTGCAGAGATTATATCGGTATCAAATTAAAGGGTTTTATACGTGACTTTTCCATCCGAAAACGACGAATGTCATCCATTCTCACGAATGATTGAAAGAAAGTAGAGGTTCCTGGGCTAAAATGATACGATAAGAGTAAAATTTCAGTCCTTTCCCGCTCGTACGATGTACATGTATACATTATACTGAAAACGTAACGATATCTATAGAAATACAGTGGGTTTCTTACCTCACCAGGCTGTCCTTGATCGATGTCAACAGGAAATGCCGGTAATGGAACGTTAGCTATACCGTAAATTCAACGTCAGACCGTATATGACGCGTTCTATGTTATACACGGTGACATTGGTAACGTACATATCAGTCGTACACATGTCACCTGGTAATATACATATCAGTCACGAACATGTAACCTACTACATTGGTACCATACATATCAGTCACACATATGCCAACTACTATATTAGTAACATACATATCAGTCACATACAAGAAACCTACTATATTGGTGACATACATATCAGTCACACACATGCAACTCACTGCATTGGTAACATATATATCAGTCACGAATATTTCATCTACTATATTGGTAACATACATTTCAGTCAAACACAGGCAACCCACTATATTGGTTACCTACATATCAGTGACGAACATGTCCCCTACTACATTGGTTACATATATATCATTCAAACACATGCAACCCACTGCTTTAGTTACATACATATCACTCACACATGCAACCCACTACACTGGTTACATACATATCAGTCGGACACAGGCAACACACTACATTGGTAACATACACATCAGTCATACACAAGCAACTCACTACATTGGTTACATACGTATCACTCACACACTTTTCACCTACTACATTGATTACATACACATCAGTCACACACCTGCCACCCACTACAATGGTAACGTACATATCACTCACACACAAGTGACCCACTGCATTGGTTTGCATTGAATACATACATATCAGTCACGAACATGTCACCGACTACATTGGTTACATACATGTCAGTTACACACATGCAACCCACTACATCGGTTACATACATATCAGTCACACACATGCAACCCACTACACTGGTTACATACATATCAGTCACACACATGTCACCTACTACATTGTTTGAATACATATCAGTCACACACATGTCACCCACTATATTGGTAACAATCATATCAGTCACACACAGGCAACCCACTCAATTGGTTACATACATGTCAGTCACGAACATGTCACCAACTACATTGGTTAAATACAGATCAAGCACACACATACAACTCTCTACATTCGTAACATACATATATGTCACATACATGCTCCCTCACCCTACTACATTGGTTACATACATATCAGTCACGAACATGTCACCTACTACGTTGGTTACATACATATCAGTAACACACATGCAACTCACTACATTGGTAACATACAAATCAGTCACACACAGGCAACCCACTGCATTGGTTACATACATATCAGTCAAACACATGGCACCGACTACATTGGTAACATACATATCCGTCACACACATGCCTCATATTACATTGGTTACATACATATCAGTCACATACATGTCACCTACGACATTGGTTACATACATATTAGTCACACACGGGAAATCCACTACATGGGTTACATACATATCACTCACACACATGCAACTCACTACATTCGTAACATACATATTAGCCAAAAACATGTCCCCTACTGCATTGGTTACATGCATATCAGTCATACAAATGCAACCAACTATATTGGTTACATACACATCAGTTACACACATGTCACCTACTACATTGATTGCATACATATCAGTCACACACATGTCACCCACTGCAATGGTAACATACATATCTGTCACACACAGGCAACCCATTGTATTGATTACATACATACCAGTCACGAACATGTCACCTACTACATTAGTTACGTACATATCTGTCACGAACATGTCACCTACTACGTCGGTAACATACATATTAGTCACACACATGCAGCTCACTACATTGGTTACATACATATCAGTCACACACATGCCACCCACTACATTGGTAATATTCATATCAGTCACACACAGGCTACCCACTACATTTGTTACATACATATAAGTCACACACAGGCAACCCACTACATTTGTTAGATACATATCAGTCACAAACATGTCACCTACTACATTGGTTACATACATATTAGTCACACACATGTAACCAACTACATGTGTTACATACACATCAGTCACATACATGCTACTTCACCCATCTACATTGGTTACATACATATCAGTCACACACATGCCCCCTACTAAATTGGTTACATACACTTCTCAAAACTGCTAACTACACCGCTCACGTTTTATACACTTTTCAAAACAGCCAACTACACCGATTTAAAATATGAATAATTTTGTTAATATCATTATTTCATAGTTGTTTGTAATTAAATAAACAAATAACACAAATCTGCACTATATGAGACAAATTTTTATTTTATTGAAAAACATTCAACCCATCGATATATATAACCCAAAACGTGAGCGGTGTAGTTAGCAGTTTTGAGAAGTGTACATATCAGTCACACATATGCCCCTACTACATTGGTTACATTCATATCAGTCACACATATGCCCCCTACTACATTGGTTACATACATATCAGTCACACATATACCCACTACTACATTTGTTACATACATATCAGCCACACATATGCCCCTTCTTCATTGGTTACATATACATCAGTCACACACATGCCCCCTACTATATTGGTAAGATACATATCAGTCACACACATGCCCCCTATTACATTGGTTACATACATATCAGCCACACATATGCCCCTTCTTCATTGGTTACATATACATCAGTCACACACATGCCCCCTACTATATTGGTAAGATACATATCAGTTACACACATGCCCCCTATTACATTGGTTACATACATATCAGTCACACATATGCCCCCTACTACATTGGTTACATACATATCAGTCACTGATACGCCACCAACTAGATTGGTTACATACATATCAGTCACACACATGCCCCCTACTATATTGGTTACATACATATCAGCCAAAAACATCCCCCTTCTACATTGGTAACATACATATCAGTCACACACATGCCCCCTACTACATTGGTCACATATATATCAGCCAAAAACATCCCCCCTTCTACATTGGTAACATACATATCAGTCACACACATGCCCCCTACTACACTGGTTAAATACATATCAGTCACACATATGTCTCCTACTATATTGGTTACATAAATATCCGTCATACATATGCCCCCTACTACATTGGTTACATACATATCAGTCACACACATGCCCCCTACTACATTGGTTACATACATATCAGTCACTCATACGCCACCAACTAGATTGGTTACATACATATCTATGGAAAGCATCGGCTGCCTTCTGATGGCCTTTTGCATTTTGTGCAGTACGCTTTGTAAGTCGTTTTGTGCATTTTCTAAGTTGTTATGTGCATTTTCTAAGTTGTGATGTGAATTTCGTAAGTTGTTATGTGCAATTCGTAAGTTGTTATGTGCATTTTCTAAGTTGTCCTGTGCATTTTCTAAGTTGTTATGTGCATTTAGTAAGTTGTTATGTGCATTTTATATGTTGTCATGTGCATTTTCTAAGTTGTCCTGTGCATTTTCTAAGTTGTTATGTGCATTTTGCAAGTCGTCTTGTGCATTTTCTAAGTTGTTATGTGCATTTTCTCAGTTGTGATTTTCGTAAGTTGTTATGTGCATTTTCTAAGTTGTCCTGTGCATTTCGTAAGTTGTTATGTGCATTTTGTAAGTTGTTATGTGCATTTAATAAGTTGTCCTGTGCATTTCGTAAGTTGTTATGTGCATATTGTAAGTTGTTATGTGCATTTCGTAAGTTGTGATGTGCATTGTTTAAGTTGTGATGTGCATTGTTTAAGCTGTCATGTGCATATTCTAAGTTGTTTTGTGCATTTTCTAAGTTGTTATGTGCATATACTAAGTTGTCTTGTGCATTTTGTAAGTTGTTATGTGCATTTTATAAGTTGTTATGTGCATTTTCTAAGTTGTCTTGTACATTTCCTAAGTTGTTATGTGTATTGTTTAAGTTGTGATGTGCATTGTTTAAGTTGTTCTGTGCATTGTTTAAGTTGTCATGTGCATATTCTAAGTTGTTATGTGCATTTTCTAAGTTGTTTTGTGCATTTTCTAAGTTGTTATGTGCATTTTCTAAGCTGTTATGTGCTTTTCGTAAGTTGTTATGTGCATATTCTAAGTTGTCTTGTGCATTTTCTAAGTTGTTATGTGCATTTTCTAAGTTGTTATGTGCGTTTCGTAAGTTGTTATGTACATTTATTAAGTTGTTATGTGCATTTCGTAAGTTGTCTTGTGCAAACTACAAGTCGTCGTTAAGTAGACTTTTTATCGGAATAGGTTTTGAAGGAAACACCGGTAGAAATGGCGGCTCCAGGAGCGAACGCTAACAAAATACTTTAACAAAATTGGGCTAGGGACATTATACAATAAATTCTTAGAACAGAAAATTGATTTCAAAATGTGTAAGGGATTGTCTGACGTGGTGTTAATACATCTTGGTCTGAAAACAATAGATCGGGTCACAGGTGGCAGTATCAGAAGGTGTGGTACAGGTGGCCGTGGGTACGGAAGATAAGGGGCGGGGCCGGGAGACAAGGGTCGGGGTCGGAAGACAAGAGGACGGGAGTCGGGAGAGAAAGGGGCGTGAGGTTTTTAAAATTGCAAGTTTGTAAAAAAAAAAAGATGAAGAATTATCCTAGTTTGAGAATCGTTTTCGGTAAAACAGTCTATATCCTATCAAAATCCTTAATTGACCATTATCTTGTCTGCCGTACACGTTCTGTCTCCACGATAGATACGTTTATGGATTTCGTCCCTTGTTTATCAGTACTCTGAGAAAGAAGAGAGAAAAGGGGGCGCAGAAGGGAGATAAGGGAGGGAGAAGGGAGAAATGGGGGAGGAAGGAGGGAGAAGACGACCTCACCGTTGGGAACTAACAAATAATAACGATAATACATTGAAAAATATATTTAAATAAAAGTAATATTAACGTGCTATTTGTTGAAAACAAACATATTTTAAGTTTTCCTGAAAAAAAAGTCCCAGAGTATTTAAAATATGTTTGTTTTCAACAAATAACACATGAAGTCCATACTCTATTGAACCTATACCTTTAGGACGTCCTATTGGTTAAAAGATGGAGGGTTATAAACCTTAGAACTACACATAAAGACAAACAAATCACACGTTATGTTTTTTTATATTTTTATTTTTTATTTATTTATTTTTTTATTTTTTTTTCAGACCAAGATTTATTAACTCCACGTCAGACAATCCCTTACACATTTTGAAATCAGTTTTATGTTCTAAGAATTTATTGTATAATGTACCTAGCCCAATTTCTTTTATCTAGGCAGAGCATAGCGTCCGCTCCTAGAGCCGCCATTTCTACCGGTGTTTCCTTCAAAACTTATTCCGATAAAAAGTCTACTTAACGACGACTTGTAGTTTGCACAAGACAACTTACGAAATGTACATAACAACTTATAAATGCACAGGACAACTTAGAAAATGCACATAACAACTTAGAAAATGCACATAACAACTTAGAAAATGCACAAGACAACTTAGAATATGCACATAACAACCTACGAAATGCACATAACAACTTAGAAAATGCACAGGACAACTTAGAATATGCACATAACAACCTACGAAATGCACATAACAACTTACTAAATGTACATAACAACTTGGAAAATGCACTTAACAACTTACGAAATGCACATAACAACTTAGAAAATGCACAAGACAACTTAGAATATTCACATAACAACCTACGAAATGCACATAACAACTTAGAAAATGCACATAACAACTTACAAAATGAACAAGACAACTTAGAAAATGCACATGACAACCTAGAAAATGCACATAACAACTTACTAAATGCAAATAACAACTAACTAAATGCACATAACAACTTAGAAAATGCACAGGACAACTTAGGAAGCGTACTGCACAAAATGCAAAAGGCCAACAGAAGGCAGCCGAGGCTTTCCATACATATCAGTCACAAACATGCCCCTACTACATTTGTTACATACATATCAGTCACACACATGTCCCCTACTACATTGGTTACATATATTTCAGTCTCGAATCGAGTGAAAACCGGGCCAAACAGTCACATTGCGGCACATAACTGAGCTACCAATAAAGTACACCATATATACGGACATAAAACATTCTCCACAAAACTGCGGCGTCACTGCAAATATTGACTGTTCTTCTCCATTTAGTCATATCTTACGACATACACAGGATAATTATTATATCGCATATATCAGTACCACCCTCCCATTGTTACCCTTGAGTCAATATGGGTGTACAGCATAAGCCAGGGATTCTATGCCTGGTATGCTATATCAGGGACTGTAGATAGATATATAAATAAGTCCTGGCTAAACCAAATTAACATTTTGATCTCTATTAAAGTCTTAAGAGCCTTGTTAGTAAATAGTTTTACCTTTATATTATTTTTTAATTACTATTTCATTTCTTCATCTTTAATCAGTTTTTGCGCAATATGACCTACTAGTAGTAATGTGTCGACATGCCGTAAAACACCATTCATTTATTGTTAGATCGACCAGTATGACCCAGGGAATTGTCCGGTGACTGCAAACGTATGACCAACTAGTGATACAAACACTATACGGGGTCGTGATCAGACACATACACTTAGTACATTTAAAAACGCACATATTGGTAATTCCTTTTTAATTTCTAGAGTGGAATTGAAGTGTGTTTTAACTGAGAGAAGTAGAGCAAAGCTTATGCAACTGTTAATCGCCATAAATTATGTTAACCTTTGGGACAAAGAGACGTGTTTACTAACATAAAATACAAAATGAATCTTGATTTAAAACAAACAAAAAACAGCGAACTAAAAATAATTAAAAATCAAAAAAGTTGCGTTTTTAAATGTACTGAGTGTATGAGCTCCGCTACTGGGTATGTACCTGGAAACTAGAGTGACTCGCTCGGCACACGGGTCATTTGTATTTGTTACAAAGTAATGTCTGGCATATAGTATAACCCATGTATAGAGACAAAATCTCCACTTCTGATGTACGAGTTTCGATTATTTTCTGATAGACAAGTGATAGTATACTAATCAGACAATTTGTTTTAACCATATTTAAACAAACAAAAAATGCTCTCACAACCCACGTGCATTTCTTGCCAGCTTAGTACAGCTAGTAATCGCCTACCAGGTAAATGTGCCTTTTCTGTTAATCGACATTAGTAGTCACTTCCGGATAGCAGCCAGGTCTCCAAGTACGATTCCGTTTATTATATTGGAATGAAAGTTAACCTCGAAATAGCAGCCGATCGTCAATACATGCTCCCTTGGATTACCAAATGGGCAAATATCGCAATGCAACTACAATAAATGGGTACATAAAGGTCATCCATGTTGTAATTGAATTGCGATATTTGCCCATTTGCTAGCCATGTTCAGGATCGGCAACCGATGATTATGTATTGCTTCTAAAATAATGTTATTTTGTTAAATGCTTATCCGACAACAAACTAAAGTCTGAATTGGAATTGAATTGGGAAAAATGGACTGATTGGTCAAATAATTTTGATGATGTCATGTGCAAGTTATGAATAGACAAGACGGCTCACGACAAAACAGACCGCCATATCGTTGCAAAAAATGCACCACTTATTTCTACAAAACGGACCGAATATAAAGTAGTAATCATAGTTTATTGATTAAATTCTATTTCATAATATATTGAGAGAACATTTGTTGTTTTAGTGTGAATAACATCAAACTGTCGAGGTATTGTCCCAGATGGCTAACTTTGTCCTTGTTCAAAAAAGGGGAGAAATAAGATCTACATGTGTCTGTATGATACATCTACTAAAACACAATTCTTCTTATTCGCCATCTATAAGTTAACAGTATTCTGTCCGATTTTCAACACGGATTTAAGTGTAATAGATCTTGCGATTCTCAGTCAGTTTAATCGGTACAAGATTTGGTTAGTGCGATTCATAGAAATAGAAGACATGATGCAATTTAATAAGAGAATAACAAAATGTGCTGAACTGGTAGTAAATATGTTGATAAAATTAAAATAAATGTTTGTATTAATATATACCTCCATGATACCTGCTGACTTTGGTTATAAATTTGGCAATGAACTAAAATATCTGATACCACTGAATGCAGGGTGGCGAAACCACGTGACATTTTGATCGAGTTCACGGCATAAAAAATGTAAACCAAGCGCTCGATTCAGGTAGGATTTTTCTTCATAACTTTCTTAATATTTAACGAATTGTATTCAAATAAAGGGCACATACCCTAAATATTTGAGGCCTTCCTCCGCCGCAAAAGGTAATTCGTTTCACTCAGAACTCTCTGAGATTAGCGCTCTAAAAATGTACACGGTCATAGATTTCTTTCGTTTTCAAGACTTCGAGAGGGCTAATCTCAGAAAGTAATGGATGAATCAAATTACCTTTTGCGGTGGAGGAAATAGCTTTAGTGCACATACCCCTCCCTATTATTATATATAATAATACTATATATTATTGTCTAATTGTTCCATTTAATTCGTTAAATATCAAGAAAGTTATGAGGCAACATTAGTGTTTACTCTACTTTTTAAACCAATCAGACGGCTCAGAATTTCAAACATTTATTCACCATTTATTCATGAAGATTTTACTACCATCGCTCTTGATGGTTTAGAGTGCGACCTATAGAGACTATCGATAAAACCTATCGTAAACACTAAGCCGGATAGAGCCTATGAGGAGAAATCTTCACCATTAAGAAGCCGCGCCAATGTCACCGCCACAGGCTGTCTCGCCTTCTGAATTTTTGTTCATTCACAACGAGGGTTGTTTGTTTGGATGGTGTCGATTCTTACGGATGGCGGGAGGTGTACAGTACTGGTTCAGTGGGTGGTCTGCCTCCAGTACAAAAAGTTGACCGTCATATATAACGTTACGTGTTGAAAATGACGTAAACCACCATACACAAAATGTTGGGATCGTACATGTAGGTTGTATATAATATGTATCTTTAATTATTTTTTTATTTAGTGCAATGAAAAATAATATACAAGGAAAACATAATAAAGTAAAGGACACAATTTGAAATAAAGTACTAGTATATAAAACAGAACTGAGTACATTTTAAGTACAAGGTGAATGTTGATGTTCATAGTTTTTTTGTCTATAAAGTCAAGGTCATTGGTGGGTAGGGGCTTAGCAAAAGGGTAAGGGGTTACCCTAGTGAATATTCAAACGGTTTCAAAGTAATAGCTTTGACGGTATTGGAGATATGCCTTCCAAAAAAGTGTAACTAAGAAAAACTTGACTAAGATCTGTTGTCTTTAAAGTCTTTAAAGTCAAGGTCAAGGTCATTGGTGGGGTGGGGCTTAGTGAAAGGGTAAGGGCATACCCCCAATGTATGTTCATACAACGTTTCAAAGCAATACCTTTGATGGTATTGGAGATATATACCTTCCAAAAAACTTTTAACCAAAAGTATTTTACTAATAATAGTAATATCTGTTGTATTTAAAGTCATGGTCAAGGTCATTGGTGGGCTGGTGCTTAGGGAAAGTGTAAGGGGTTACCCCAGTGAATTTGTATACAAAGTTTCAAAGCAATACTTTTGAGGGTATTGGAGATATATATCAAGGTATTATTGGAGATACATGTATATATATACCTTCCAAAAAACTTGAACCAAATGTTGACCACGCCGTCGCCTTTGCATTCGTCGCCGCTGTTGGAAAAGTGATTCCTATGTCAAACTTTTTTCTTTGAAAAGGCAAGACAAAAAGGGGGCCTCAGGGAAATATGTTTACTAACTGGGCTTTTAATGCAATTCAATATAATTTTTTATGTTAACAATATTTGAAGAGCCCCATTACTGTAGCAAAATAACTGAGTTTTTTCATTTTAAGACCATTAACAAAGGGCCTTAAGGAAGAAAAGAGGGCCTCAGGGAAGTTTTCGTTACTAACTTAGTCAATGTCTTATTATAGCATTATATGCAATTTAATATATGAATATATGACAAGCAAGGTTTTACGCAAGCGTAAAATAGCTGCCGAGAGACAAGAAGTTAACATAATAACATATCAAGTCACGGGTGTTAAAACAATATTGAAAAAAATAAATCTTCTCACGAAGACATAAACACGCCACGACCGGTTTTTCTTACATTCTTCCCGATTTTACCATCAGTTCTTCCTACCAAGCATTTTAAATCAATGTAGGTGACCTCGCCTCTTTCTGTTCAAAAACCTTGACATGCCTTACATACTGATTACAATTACCTTGTAATACGACGTGCTAGAAGTATACATCACCACAGAAATACAATTGTTCACATGTGCGTTAGAGTGTACATTACAACACATATAAACTGTTCACTGTTACCATGTGTAATTATAAGATTGCGTTATCAAAGTGAAAAATGTAAACGAATAATATAAACCAATGAAAATTTAAAAAAAAAGAAAGAGGGGAAATCAATAGGCTTGAACACTATCTTCCTGGGCACTAACACGGCGCCTCGACCAACTGCACTATTCAGGCTTCTGAATGTATCTAATACAGCGCCTCGACCAACTGCACTATTGAGGCTTCTGAATGTATCCTCGCTAATATACATATAATAGTAATGATTACATGCTACATTTCAGTAGACTGGTTTGCGAAAACGTCATTTCAGCATGTGAAATGGTAACCTTTCAACATTACAAAATATATGTTTATACCATTCAAGTTTTTCAGACGAGTACTCTAGGAATTCAAGTTGTAAATCATGCTTATTGCCACTTACATGAGTCACAGTCTGTTAACCAGACAGATATAAAAACCATATAAGAGTCAGCTGAATAAAATATTTTAAAAGGGTCCTATTACTGTAGAAAAATACTAGTTTTTTTCATAGATTAATTAATGAAAGAGGGCTTTAAAGAAGAAAAGAGTCTTAAGGAAGATTTTTGTTACTAACTTGGTCACTGTCTTATGATAGCTTTATAAACAGTTTAATATATGATAACAAGAGGGCCAAAATGGCCCTAAATCGATCACCTGAATACTGGCACATTATCAAACTTCTTCGAAATCTTGTGGTCATGTACAATCTGTGCAAGTTTGGTTAAGATTGTTCAAGAAATGTGGGCTTTGTTGTGTATAACAACAGGGGTCTGGAAATATTTTGAAAATTCACTTGCCCAGGGCAAGTAGATTTTCAAAATCCACTTGCCCTGCCCAAAATGTCACTTGCCCCAATTTCAAAAGTCACTTGCCCCAAAATAAAGCTACGTCGAGACCGCACGCTAAGTTAAATCCTTTTCTCTCACTGTTTTTTTTTGTCATAAATTTTTACATAATTTCATTGTAAAATGAATGACTTAAATCATGAAGGATCAGAGCTATAGCTTGTGACCATTGTGCACATATCAGTGTTTTCCTCCACCGGTGGGAGAGGGGGAGTGGGGTGTCAGTGAGGATACCCCGAGGATATAACATCACTGATGAACCTGGTACCAAATTGGTAGACCCTAATGCTTATGGAATTAAGATGTACAAGATGCTTGCTCCTAGTGCAAAAGGGCAGGCAGTTAACAAAAAAAAGATGCATTAGGTCGAACAAAACTTGTTTCTACTTTTACATTTGTTATAGACTACACCAGATAAAAAGAATGAAAAGAATGATGCATTAGGTCAAACAGAACTTTTTTCCTACTTTCACTTTCGTTATATAATTCATGTAGATAAATCTTATGTGTTGGAAATTATTAGCACGGTTTATGCCTAAATTTGACTGGTACTGTAGTTGTTTTTCTGTTAATATCTTTTGAGATGCCAAATTGCATTTCTTCGAATAATTATCGAAACTAGCCAAGGTCGAAGCACATCTTCGATACAAGTTCAAAACAAAAACACGCCGTTCCGTCATTGATCTCGGATTCATTCAAAACAATCATGGCATTTTGAAATAGAAACAGATGCACACCTAGCTATTCATTACGACATGCGTCGATAGCGACATGCGTCGAAAGCGACATGCGTCGATAGGTTCTTTGCTCATCAAACAACGCCGTTTAATTGTCCTACTTGTTTACAAATTGGTTTGATTGAATCGCCATTGTTTCACTTTACCACGTGGTAGTGAACGGGAGTTGTTTCATTGGCTGATAAAAATACATCGGTTATTTGATTGGATAATATGGATACAGTACTAGGTTAAGTGTTGCGTCATGATTTTTAATTATTGAACAGAATATATTACCTACGACACACCGACCGACATACAAAGCGACAACACCATCTCAATAACTGATTTACACACTGATGTGTTTTTACACTAATCTGGCGCGTGACTTAATTACTTCCTGCATAGAGGGGCTCGTTACTGTGGTATATTTCACACGGTATACGAATTCTAAAGACCGCACGTCTTCAATTGAAGATTGGCACCCCAAGCGTTCCTCGGCCAATCAAATTCTGATAAACTGTCAAGTGGGAGGGATTAAACAATAACGAACAACACAGGTCAGTTTTAACAGGTCAGTTTTATGACACTTATCAGTAATTGCTCGCGGCGAAGGCGACGGGTGGTTAATTACTACGAAATTATCGGCAAACTTCACAGTCCAGGCAAATTTTCCCTTGATTTTTATCTGATAATGAAACGTCCATCGGGCAAGTGACGGACAACCAGATTTACGAAGGTCACCTGCCCGCACCCAAAATCCACTTGCCCGGGGCGTCGGGCAACCATATTTCCGGAGCCCTGAACAACATTGATATAAAGACACTGACAAAGTTTAGTAAAGATCAAATACAAAATGAAGGTGCTAGAGTGTAACACCTTGGGCAGAGCCAAATGTGACTCCAGGACTACATGTAATATATGAGAGCTGTGTGCTTTGTGGTTTCAGAAGAAGATTTTTTAAGTTTTTCCCTATACATGTCTATGTAAAACATGTGACCCTTGGGGCGGGGCCAAATGTGACCCGGGGCTCACCATTTGAACAAACTTGGTTAAGGACCATAAGCTTATAGTAAATGCAAAATATCAAACCTCTGGCTCTTGTAGTTTCCAAGAAGATTTAAAAAAAAAAATCCTATATAAGTCTATGTAAAACTGTGACCCCCGGGGCAGGGACAAATTTGACCCCAGGATCACTGTTTGAACAAACTTAGAAGAGGACCATAAGCTGATGCTACATGTAATACATGAAACCCCTGTGCCTTGTGGTTTCAGAGAAGAAGATTTTTTAAAGTTTTTTTGCTATACGGCTATATGAAAAACATGCAAAATCTCAATATACAAACTTTGGACCCCCGGGGCACGGTCATATTTGACCCCAGGGACTATTTTGAACAAACTTGATAGTCTAGGCGTTGGCGATTATTTTAAAAGAAAAACTGTTGAAATCTCTCCAGCGGTTCTTGAGAAGAAGATTTTTTAATGTTTCAACCATATATGGTAATGGCAGCCATCTTGGATGTCGTGCTGACCTAATTTTAACAAATCTATTAAGCATTCATCTAAGGATCATCCACGTGAAGTTTGGTTAAAATTTGCCAAGCGGTTTCTGGGGAGAAGTCGTTTGAAGAAAAGTTAACGACGACGACGACAGACGATGGACGAAGAGTGATCCCAATAGATCACGTTAAGCCTTCGGCTCAGGTGATCTAAAAATATATTGTAGCAAAATAACATAGTTTATCATTTTAAGTGTATTTCCTAATTTTAAAAGTTTAAAGCTGCATTACGTTGACTAAGTAACATTACACAACTACCATTTACAGTGAATATTTACTAAACAGAAACATTGTGTTTTGAGCGAATTTAATAGCGGTACAAAAACAAAGTACTACGCCGAAGTAAAATTACATTTACTGGTAAGACGAAAACATTTCCGACTGAGCTGTGGTTACATGTTTGTGATGTTAGACATAATACAAGCATATATATACCAATATATGTTTTAAAGATATTCCACTATTTAAACTGAACTTGGACTACAGTGCATTAAATCAACATTTAGAAATGCTTGAAGGAATGTTTCATTCAGCTCTTTTTCCAAACAATTTTTTACTCCCACCAGGATTTGAACCTGGGTCTTCCACCCAAGGGTAGACGTGTTTACCGATTACACCATAGGAGTGTTACATGTTTGTACTTAAGAGCAAATGAATTGATTTTTTTTTTTCAAACTGAACTGCCTAATTTCACAGCAAAGTGGTCAACCTAGATTTAGTCCATGTGTTGTATAACAAAATATCAAGAAATTATGAAGTTATAGCCAACATTAAGTTTTCGTGACAGACTTACAGATGACAAAGTGATTCGTTCGAAAAGGCGAAAATGAAATCTAAATTAAAAAAGTTTATAATTTATATTACTTTAGGCCCCTCATAAACTAAATTGATACTGGGGCGGGGCCAAATGTGACCCCACGGCACCATTTGAAAGAACTTGGTAGAGGACCATAAGACTATAGAAAATGAAAAACATTAAACCTCCGGCTCTTGTAATTTCAGAAGATGTTTTTTAAGTTTTCCCTACTTAAATATATGTAAAGAATGCAAAATCTTTATATACAAACTAGAAATATTAAACTAAAGAAAAACGCATTCAAACAGGAAGCGATAATAAAAATGATTAAAAAAACTAGATGGGTGTTACGCGGAACACGTCAGCGCTTTGTCAGTATAACAAGGTGACAAACTGGCCTGTGTAAGTTTTCGTGAAAAAAGAGTCATCATCGTACCATGGTTTATGTGGGCGTTTTGGATTTGCCGAGGTTTTTGGAATAGTTTGATCAGTTTTCCTGAAGAAAAAAACGAGCATTTAACCCACATATTATAATGACCTGCAGTGTGACCTTGACCTTTATCAGTCAGAGCTCTAACCTTAAACAGTTACGTTTTTCATAACCTGTGACTGTTATTTAAAAAAGACCTAAAACTCGTATAGTAACCAAAATCAGTTACTACCACAAAATCACTCCAGTTTAGATGCATTCTATCTTCTGTACAGGAATTTTCCTACATATATGACAATTTTCTCCAGGTAGGGTGATTATTCAACTTTACAACCATGCAATAAAATTCTATGAGCATGGATGAAAATCCAATGCGCATGGCCTCTCAAGTTACCTACTGTTATGCAACAAAATTCATTAAAAATCATTTTGTAGACTCCAACATGATGAGTGAACAACTGCTAATTGGATCTTGATGAAGATGTATTTATCCTTAATAATAAGTATTCAGACATAAATAAACACAGCACATTTGGCAACTATTTCAATTCATTAGCAAATGATCTTGGTAACTGATTTAGGTTACAAATGATTACTAAGGAAAAGTAACTGCTACTCTAAACCAAAGAGAGATAATAATTTGGCATTTTAAAAACTTCCTGCAGTTATAAAACTTGTAACTGTTTAAGGTTAGAGCTCTGACTGTTTATATCTTAGTATGGTCATGTTGATGTTGTCATGGTGAGTATATATTGGAAGTTTGATGAAGAAATACCAAGAAATGAGAAAGTTATAGCCAACGTTAAGTTTTCGTAAAGAAAGAATTTGAGTGTTTAACCCATATAATGACCTTCAGTGTGACCTTGACCTTTATATTTTAGTATGTTCAGTTTGATGTTGTCATGATGAGTATATATTGAAAGTTTGACGAAGAAATATCCAGAAATAAAGCGTTAAGTTTTCGTGACGGACTGAATGACGGACTGACGACAAAGTGATCCCTATGTATCGCATTTTTCGTCGAAAGGGCGACACAAAAATACTTCCAGTGGGATTTGAACCGTTGGCCTTAGCTTACCAGTGTACAAGAAGTAATTTAAAGATTTTTCTATCTTGGATGTTGTGGTTAGTTACCTAAATTAACAAATTTGAAAACATTCATCTAAGGATCATCCATGTGACGTTTGGTCAAAATGTACCAAGCTGTTTTTGAAAACTTAAAGACAAGATTATCACTATATAAGTCCATGTAAAATATATGACCACTGTGATGGGGCCAAATGTGACCCCAGGATCACCACTTCAGCAGCTTGGTAAGAGGACCATAAGCTTATAGTAAATTTATGCAAAATATTAAACCTCTGGCTCTTGCATTTTCTGATTTGTTTTTAGTATTTCCCTATACGAGTCCATATCTATGTAAAACATGCAAAAGATTTTTTAAGTTTTCCCTACATGGATATAAATAAATCTATGTAAAGCATGCAAAATCTTTATATACAAACTTTAGAAAAAATAAACAAAAAGAAAAAACGCATCTAAACAGGAAACGATAATAAACAAGAAATCCGTGGATTCACATGTCTCGCCTAACGGTGGCTGGACTTAAAAATAAAAACGTCAATGATGCTTAAATGAAAGTTTATAAACATTTTAGTAACTAAAAACAAGAGGTCAATGACCTTGAAGCTCTACTGATTGATTTTGATTTCAGGAAGTAGTCGCTACAGACTTGTTTTTTGAAAATCTATTTTTAACCGTGGCGGCCATCTTGAATTTCCGGCCGACCTGAAATTTTGCTAAGATCAATAAGTCATTAAGAGCAACATTCCTGTGAAGTTTCATGAAAATCCGTCAAGTAGTTTCAAAGAAGTAGTCGCTACAAGTTTTCATTATATAACTCTATGTAAACAAAGCAGCCATGTTTAAGGTCAAATCAAAACGATTTTCGACAAGGACCAACATCATGTCATACTGATTATTTTAGAAAAAGTCCCATATCAATATCTCTTATTGTTTTGAAGAAGTAGTCGCTACAAACTTATTTATTTAAAACCTATTTTTATCTGTGGTGGCCATCTTGAATTTCCGGCCGACCTGAAATTTTTCTAGGATCAACTAGACATCAAGAGCAACATTCCTGTGAAGTTTCATGAACATCCGTCAAGTAGTTTCAGAGGAGTAGTTGCTACAAGTTTTTACTATATAACTCTATGTAACCAAAGATGGCCACTGGCAGCCATGTTTAACGTCGAATCAAAATAATTTTCCACAAGGATCTACATCATGTCATGCTGATCATTTTAGAAAAAGTCCTATATCAATATCACTTATAGTTTTCAAGAAGTAGTCGCTACAAACTTATTTTTTAAAAATCTATTTTTAGCTGTGACGGCCATCTTGAATTTCCGGCCGACCTGAAATTTTGATAGGATCAATTAGACATCAAGAGCAACATTCCTGTAAAGTTTCATGACAATCCGCCAAGTAGTTTCAGAGAAGTAGTCGCTACAAGTTTTTACTATATGACTCTATGTAAACAAAGATGGCCGCTGGCAGCCATGTTTAACGTTGAATCAAAACGATTTGTGACTAGGATCAACATCATGTCATGCTGATCATTTTAGAAAAAGTCCCATATCAATATCACTTATAGTTTTCAAGAAGAAGTCGCTACAAACTTGTATTTTAAAACTCTATTTTTAGCTTTGGCGGCCATCTTGGATTTCACATCAACATGAATTTTTGCTAGGATCAACTAGACTTTATGGGCAACATTTCTGTAAAGTTTCATGAATATCCATCCAGTAGTTTCAGCTGTGAAGTCGCTACAAATAAAAGTTTACGGACAGACGGACGACGCACCACGGCATAAGCTCTGCTGATCTCTGATCAGTAGAGCTAACAATCAAGTTTGCCGTTTGCTGAGATGACATTTAAGTGCATTTGTTTAAAAAAAAAATGCCATTCTATTAAAAACAAGAGGCCCAAGAGGGCCTGTGGATGCATTATCTACTGGCTAAGGTTTATATTAACATTCTAAACAAATATGGTAAAGATTAGATAAAAACTAAGTTACTACAGATTTAAAGGGGTTGATGCACCATTTTCAAACAATGTTTATTTTAAAGGACTCTGAAAAACTTGAAAAAAGCTGAAAGAATTATCAAAATGCCATGACAAAATTTGCAAAGAACATAAATGGAGGCGGCCAGATTTGAACGATGACGTCATCGCGCCTCTTTACCATTTATGGCATATTGATAAACTATATTTTATAGCAAAGAAAATCACTGCAAATTGATTAAAAATAAATATACAGATGCAAAATGAATAAATGGTACGCTTTTTCATTTGCAATGAATTTCTTTGCTTTAAACGACATTTTGCCAAAATTCAAATGCCCGGATAATGTATTCACGATAGTTATATGGCGGTTCCTATTACCGACTTCGCGGTGACTGAACATAAAATTCAATTAGTAGTTCTTATACTGGAAATTAGAATTATATTTTTAATTAATCGTTATTTGCAACACATTTTACTATTCTGCTGTTGATTATTAATACATCGATGGGTTCTTTAGTCATTATTAATACATCGATGGTTTCTTTAGTCAGAAATAATCCGAAAAAATTGTAAAGAATTCCAGGTCATAAACCTGTTATTAGTGCCGCCTTGTTAATAGGTACACACATCGCAAAGGATTGTGGGTAGCCAATTTATGTCCGGTGAAGAGAAATGCGACTTTTGGATAACAAAAACGAAAATTAAAAGTTTGAAATACGTATTGCTTTCGAAATTTATTAATTGTATTTATCAGTTTTATTACTTTTTTTTTATTGATCCCTGCTCTAATTTCCCCCGCGAACCTATCACAGAGAATCGCGGTGATTGCTTTCTTTCGATTTTTAAGGTCGCAAGGAATCCACGGTACGATCGCGGGGATTTGTGACTTCGATTGAAAAACGGCCGAGGGGATGCCGCAAAAAAGTCGTAATCCGCATGGCAGCAACTGTATAGTGACTTGGATGGTGCGTGTGCCGATTACAATCTAGCGACTTGAATGGTGTGTATGCAGATTACAATGTAGTGACTTGGATGGTGTGTATTGAGATCTATAACAATGTGGTGACTTGGGACTGTGTGTATGCAGATAACAATGTAGTGACTTGGACGGTGTGTATGCTGATAACAATTTAGTGACTTGGACGGTGTGTATGCAGATAACAATGTAGTGACTTGGATGGTGTGTATGCAGATAACAATGTAGTGACTTGGATGGTGTGTATGCAGATAACAATTTAGTGACTTGGATGGTGTGTATGCAGATAACAATTTAGTGACTTGGGACTGTGTGTATGCAGATAACAATGTAGTGACTTGGGACTGTGTGTATGCAGATAACAATGTAGTGACTTGGACGGTGTGTATGCTGATAACAATTTAGTGACTTGGATGGTGTGTATGCAGATTACAATGTAGTGACTTGGACGGTGCGTGTCGATTACAATCTAGCGACTTGAATGGTGTGTATGCAGATTACAATGTAGTGACTTGGATGGTGTGTATTGAGATCTATAACAATGTGGTGACTTGGGACTGTGTGTATGCAGATAACAATGTAGTGACTTGGACAGTGTGTATGCAGATAACATTGCAGTGACTTGGACAGTGTTTGGGCATGGCATTCATACTCAGTCTTTGAGTCAGTGATTCCGCGTGGTGGTGAGGGAAACAACACATCTAAATTGTTAAAAAGTAAAAAAGGATATTTATAATCATCTATATGTTTATAAAAGAAAATATTTGATGACATTATATAAACGGTTTCAAACTAAAAATACTTAATTTGCGTACCATACCCCACCCACAAGTTTTATACAGTGAATTGCATTTTGCAAACAGTTTTCAATTTATCAGTCCAGGAAAGCTTTTAAATTGGCATACATTAATGAAAGGTATGTAAAACTGTCAAGTGTAGAAATAAATGTAACAGATTCTTTAATTTATTATCAAAGCAATCGATTGTTTTTGCCAGTGATAATTTCACTTCCGTGTTTAGTCTCCATTCGCGAAGAGTTCTTTCCCCTAGGTTAGAGATTATTAAATATTGTTTGTCTATCAGTACTTCGTTACTATTTGTAACTTTGATAAATACATAGAAAAATGACACATATAAAAGAAATAGCCTAAAAAGTATAATCTGTTTGTGTAAGGAGTTTCAACTTTGTGGTTAATGAATATAAATTAAGCAATTTGGCATCGAGATTATATTGCTACATTCATTTTGTGAAATGCGCGACTTGGGCAATTATCTAATTAACACTCTCTCCTCTCACCAGCCATGCGTGTGACCCTTGATAAAAACTGGACAAAACCGGTTTCACCTGTCAATTACAAGCTCCAATGAGTTTTAATTGCTTTACAACTTGTAATGTCGGCAGTCTCAAATGAAATTAGATTAGATGGGCGAGGCTATAATCGGAAGTTTTTAGAAGTACACTGTATGCCTTTGATGTTAATTTTTGCAATACAAATACTATTTTTGGACGTAATTTACGGCCGTACGCCCGTTAACGGAAGCCCTGTGGTTTTATGCAGATTATAATGTTGTGTATGCAGATTACAATGTTGTGGCTTGAATGTTGTTGTGCAGATTACAAAGTAGTGACTTGAATGGTGTGTATGCAGATTACAATGTAGTGACTTGAATGGTGTGTATGCAGATTACAATGTAGTGACTTGAATGGTGTGTATGCAGATTACAATGTAGAGACTTGAATGGTGTGTATGCAGATTACAATGCAGTGACTTGAATGGTGTGTATGCAGATTACAATGCAGCGACTTGAATGGTGTGTATGCAGATTACAATGTTGTGACTTGAATGGTGTGTATGCAGATTACAACGTTGAGACTTGAATGGTGTGTATGCAGATTACAATGTTGTGACTTGAATGGTGTGTACGCAGATTACAATGTTGTGACTTGAATGTTGTTATGCAGATTACAATGTAGTGACTTGAATGGTGTGTATGCAGATTACAATGTAGTGACTTGAATGGTGTGTATGCAGATTACAATGTAGTGACTTGAATGGTGTGTATGCAGATTACAATGTAGAGACTTGAATGGCGTGTATGCAGATTAAAATGCAGTGAATTAAATGGTGTGTATGCAGATTACAATGCAGTGACTTGAATGGTGTGTATGCAGATTACAATGTTGTGGCGTGAATGGTGTGTATGCAGATTACAATGTAGTGACTTGAATGGTGTGTATGCAGATTACAATGTTGTGACTTGAATGGTGTGTATGCAGATTACAATGTAGTGACTTCAATGGTGTGTATGCAGATTATAATGTAGTGACTTGAATGGTGTGTATGCAGATTACAATGTAGTGACTTGGACGGTGTGTATGCAGATAACAATATAGTGACTTTGACGGTGTGTATGCAGATAACAATGTAGTGACTTGGAAGGTGTGTATGCCAATTTATAATAATGTAGTGACTTGGACGGTGTGTATGCAGATAACAATGCAGTCACTTGGACGGTGTGTATGCAGATAACAACGTAGAGACTTGAATGGTGTGTATGCAGATTACAATGTAGTGGCTTGGATGGTGTTATGCAGATTATAATGTTGTGTATGCAGATTACAATGTTTGGCTTGAATGGTGTGTATGCAGATTAAAATTTCGTGTATGCCGATTATAACTCAGTTGCTTAAATGGTGTGTGTGCAGATTACAATGTTGTGATTTGATGGTGTTATACAGATTACAATGCTGTGACTTGAATGGTGTGTATGCAGATTACAATGTTTGACTTGAATGGAGTGTATGCAGATTACAATGTTGTAACTTGAATGGTGTGTATGCAGATTACAATGTTGTGACTTGATTGGTGTGATGCAGATTACAATGTTGTGACTTGAATGATGTGTATGCAGATTACAATGTTGTGACTTGAATGGTGTGTATGCAGATTACAATGTTGTGACTTGAATGGTGTGTATGCAGATTACAATGTTGTGACTTGAATGGTGTGTATGCAGATTACAATGTAGTGACTTGAATGGTGTGTATGCAGATTACAATGTAGAGACTTGAATGGTGTGTATGCAGATTACAATGCAGTGACTTGAATGGTGTGTATGCAGATTACAATGCAGCGACTTGAATGGTGTGTATGCAGATTACAATGTTGTGACTTGAATGGTGTGTATGCAGATTACAATGTAGTGACTTGGATGGGGTGTATGCAGATTACAGTGTTGTGACTTGAATGGTGTGTATGCAGATTACAACGTTGAGACTTGAATGGTGTGTATGCAGATTACAACGTTGTGACTTGAATGGTGTGTACGCAGATTACAATGTTGTGACTTGAATGTTGTTATGCAGATTACAATGTAGTGACTTGAATGGTGTGTATGCAGATTACAATGTAGTGACTTGAATGGTGTGTATGCAGATTACAATGTAGTGACTTGAATGGTGTGTATGCAGATTACAATGTAGAGACTTGAATGGCGTGTATGCAGATTACAATGCAGTGAATTAAATGGTGTGTAATCAGATTACAGTGCAGTGACTTGAATGGTGTGTATGCAGATTACAATGTTGTGGCGTGAATGGTGTGTATGCAGATTACAATGTAGTGACTTGAATGGTGTGTATGCAGATTACAATGTTGTGACTTGAATGGTGTGTATGCAGATTACAATGTAGTGACTTCAATGGTGTGTATGCAGATTATAATGTAGTGACTTCAATGGTGTGTATGCAGATTACAATGTAGTGACTTGGACGGTGTGTATGCAGATAACAATATAGTGACTTTGACGGTGTGTATGCAGATAACAATGTAGTGACTTGGAAGGTGTGTATGCCAATTTATAACAATGTAGTGACTTGGACGGTGTGTATGCAGATAACAATGCAGACACTTGGACGGTGTGTATGCAGATAACAATGTAGAGACTTGAATGGTGTGTATGCAGATTACAATGTAGTGGCTTGGATGGTGTTATGCAGATTATAATGTTGTGTATGCAGATTACAATGTTTGGCTTGAATGGTGTGTATGCAGATTAAAATTTCGTGTATGCCGATTATAACTCAGTTGCTTGAATGGTGTGTGTGCAGATTACAATGTTGTGATTTGATGGTGTTATACAGATTACAATGCTGTGACTTGAATGGTGTGTATGCAGATTACAATGTTTGACTTGAATGGAGTGTATGCAGATTACAATGTTGTAACTTGAATGGTGTGTATGCAGATTACAATGTTGTTACTTGATTGGTGTGATGCAGATTACAATGTTGTGACTTGAATGATGTGTATGCAGATTACAATGTTGTGACTTGAATGATGTGTATGCAGATTACAATGTTGTGACTTGAATGGTGTGTATGCAGATTACAATGTAGTGGCTTGGATGGTGTTATGCAGATTATAATGTTGTGTATGCAGATTACAATGTTGTGGCTTGAATGGTGTGTATGCAGATTAAAATTTCGTGTATGCCGATTATAACTCAGTTGCTTGAATGGTGTGTGTGCAGATTACAATGTTGTGATTTGATGGTGTTATACAGGTTATAATGTTGTGACTTGAATGGTGTGTATGCAGATTACAATGTTGTGACTTGAATGGTGTGTATGCAGATTACAATGTATGACTTGAATGGAGTGTATGCAGATTACAATGTTGTGACTTGAATGGTGTGTATGCAGATTACAATGTTGTGACTTGATTGGTGTGATGCAGATTACAATGTTGTGACTTGAATGGTGTGTACGCAGATTACAATGTTGTGACTTGAATGTCGTTATGCAGATTACAATGTTGTGACTTGAATGGTGTGTACGCAGATTACAATGTTGTGACTTGAATGTCGTATTGCAGATTACAATGTTGTGACTTGAATGGTGTGTATGCAGATTACAGTGTTGTGACTTGAATGGAGTGTATGCAGATTACAATATTGTGACTTGAATGGTGTGTACGCAGATTACAATGTTGCGACTTGAATGTCGTTATGCAGATTATAATGTTGTGACTTGAATGGTGTGTATGCAGATTACAATGTAGTGACTTGAATGGTGTGTATGCAGATTACAATGTAGTGACTTGAATGGTGTGTATGCAGATTACAATGTAGTGACTTGAATGGTTGTGTATGCAGATTACAATGTAGAGACTTGAATGGTGTGTATGCAGATTACAATGCAGTGACTTGAATGGTGTGTATGCAGATTACAATGTTGTGGCTTGAATAGTGTGTATGCAGATTACAATGTAGTGACTTGAATGGTGTGTATGCAGATTACAATGTAGTGACTTGAATGGTGTGTATGCAGATTACAATGTAGTGACTTGAATGGTGTGTATGCAGATTACAATGTTGTGGCTTGAATGTTGTGTATGCAGATTACAATGTAGTGACTTGAATGGTGTGTATGCAGATTACAATGTAGTGACTTGAATGGTGTGTATGCAGATTACAATGTAGAGACTTGAATGGTGTGTATGCAGATTACAATGCAGTGACTTGAATGGTGTGTATGCAGATTACAATGTTGTGGCTTGAATGGTGTGTATGCAGATTACAATGTAGTGACTTGAATGGTGTGTATGCAGATTACAATGTAGTGACTTGAATGGTGTGTATGCAGATTACAATGTTGAGACTTGAATGGTGTGTATGCAGATTACAATGCAGTGACTTGAATGGTGTGTATGCAGATTACAATGCAGTGACTTGAATGGTGTGTATGCAGATTACAATGTTGTGGCTTGAATGGTGTGTATGCAGATTACAATGTAGTGACTTGAATGGTGTGTATGCAAATTACAATGTAGTGACTTGAATGGTGTGTATGCAGATTACAATGTAGTGACTTGAATGGTGTGTATGCAGATTACAATGTTGTGGCTTGAATGTTGTGAATGCAGATTACAATGTTGGGGCTTGAATGTTGTGTATGCAGATTACAATGTTGTGTCGTGAATCCTGTGTATGCAAATTATAAGGCCATCCTTAAACATGTTTGTTTAAGCTCCGACCGACTCATACAAATGGCTGCGACTCTAACTCTTTCTTTTGTTTTTGTTATTTCACGGCGATCCATTCGATTTCTATCTTTTTGTTCATTAATTACAGACATAGATATGCTTTATTTTAAATTTCCCTACATTTTAAATCTATTCAATATGAAAACAATATAAAAGTAATAAAGAACTCATACAGTACTCATACAGTAATGAAACGGGGATGTTTTCAAACTTTAATAACGTCAGATTTATGATATTGTCGGGATATTTGACCGGCAAGGAAATAATTTCCATCGATCCTCCCTTCTTCCACAGCGATGAAAAAATTGTTCATGAACACACTAATAAAGTGTTAAAACATGTTAAATTAATGCAACATTGGATGTATTAATATTCATAGGCGAAATATAAAAATATTTTCTTTTGCAGTAAAGAGATCGATGCATCGCTAAGGCAAACATCGGTAGTGTAGTAATTCGGACAATACATGTTCCCGGATACTGTTATAAAGCATGATTTATTTCAACAAGAAGGTAGATTATATTCTAACCAATAAATTGGCAGTTGCTGAGTACAGCGGTACTTTCTCCGGTTTAACTCCTCACAAAAACTCGACCGATCCAACCTCTGAATATTTGCGGACTCCCACTATTGTTCTGGACAAAGTAAAAAATAGGATTCTGACTGAAAAAACGCAAAAGATTTTGACAGGCATGAGAAAAAAAAATGACAAAGTGACACAACATACTTCCATTCTAATAAGAGACAAAAAATATGAAAATTCAAATGACAAGACTGGGGGACATAGAAAAAAAACTGCCGACCATTACGACAACTGGAAAATATAATGACTTTTTTGTTAGGGCTATGATACTGACAAACGCAAAGACACCCTGTACTGTATTGTACAATGACGACCAAATAAGTGACAGTATTGAGAACGAAACACTTTTAAATGCCTCTCTTGGCTTTAGTGTACTGAAAATAGTCATCATTGTTATTAAATGAATGTTTTACAATTATTTCACCCCCACCCTGCAATTTTATGAAAAATCTCGCTAAAATTCCCAATTGTAAAGTATGGGTTATTTTCCCTAAGTATAGAAAAAAAACACTGGGGGCTACCCCTCCCGACCAATCCCTCGAAATCGCCACCATCCCATACCCCAAACTGTGCTGTTTGTGCCAGCACCTGAAAAAGTCCTGGGGAGAACCCGGTCATCCTAACAAATATTTATTGATTATGACCTTGGCAGAGTAGCATTTTTGTATGTTTTTATGCCTTCCATTTTGTTTTTGAACAAAACTTACGAGGAGTCATGTGATCCAATGGAGGAGTCACTTGATTCAATGGGCAGGTCAGCGGTGTCCGCATTATGCCATAGATAGATCCTTAATCTGACCGTGACCCTTTAAAACCGTGCCGCGATCCCTTAAAAGTGAGTCAAAACATTCATTTCCCAGTGTTAATTAATGACATATCTGACCAAATAACGCCTTGAGGCATAAACTCCTAACAAACATACGTCCTTAGCTCCTGATTGGAGTGTTTTCATAAGGATTAGAGGGGCAGAGGTGTTAATAACCTCTGCGATAAGGGTATAATTCAAGAATTCAACCATGCGTACACATGACCTGTAAACTTATTACGTCATCAAAAAATTTTTTATGTGAAAACAATTTACATAAATGTTATATTTTATTGCAGCGTTGAATTAACATGCCTCCATCCATTTTATAGCGATTTTAAATAGATAATGATGAGAAAATAATCTCACAAACGCAAATTATTCGATAACCACATAAAATTATAAGAATCTCGGGATTGCAGATTATAAATTTAGGTTAATTTCCGGTTTTGAATTTGTTTCCGTGTTTCAAATTAAAATGATTAATTATGAATAAAGACAGCAATTTTATAACATT
The DNA here is from genome assembly GCA_037043455.1 of Cyrtodaria siliqua. Taxonomy (NCBI): domain Eukaryota; kingdom Metazoa; phylum Mollusca; class Bivalvia; order Adapedonta; family Hiatellidae; genus Cyrtodaria; species Cyrtodaria siliqua. The sequence continues at coordinate 6,780 of JAWPHD010012501.1, read as the reverse complement.
TAAATAAACTTAATTTTGACATTGTTAATTATCCCAACTTGGATGGGGATGTTCCCCGAGCAACTTCTTATGGGGTGTATGTGTCTCAACTTATTCGTTTTTCTAGAGCTTGTACTCAGTTGAGGACTTTAATATTCGTAATCTTTGTATAACTAAAAAGTTACTCAATCAGGGTTACCGTTACCATAAACTTCGTAAAACCTTTGCAAAATTTTATTATCGTAACCCTGATCTTCTTTCCAAATATAAAAATAATTTAAGGACTCTTCTGCGACAAGGACTACCACAACCTGACTTCTATGGTGATGTGATTTATAAACTTCGTAAGATTCTTGGTCATGATCACTTTCATACTATCTTTGTTAAACTTGTTAAAAAGTTTATCAAAAGAGGTTATGACCCTACCATTTTGCAACGTATTGCATGCTTGGTGGTGGACCCTTTTACAGTTCGCCACTATGCTTTCCTCTTTAATTGTACGATGACCGGACAGGCTGTGGACCCTATGATGACGCCTACCTAAAGCCCATTGGGACGGTGGCGTTTGATGTTTGTCTATGATCTTTCTTGTCGTGCCCTTAATGGTTTATTCTCTTACTGCTCTGGCTTCTGCCAAGTCATTGAGTACCTTCATTGTGACTTTCTAGCTAGGCTCGCGTTAACCATTCGCCAAATCGCCAGAGGCGAAAAGAAACCCGAACTGGCGAATGAAAATAATAAGAAATACATATCAAATTGCCAGACATCGGCGTACTGGCGAATCCAAATTTCCGACCGACCGATTTTGCCTAAAATCTCGGAAAATCCCGAATTCTAATACACAAAGTCTTTCACTGTTTATAAGCCACTACCCCGCTGGGTGTTGTTAGCTAATTAGCGGCAATCAATTTGGACTGATAATCTAATTATCGCAGTGTTTATTAAAGACCGCTGTCAAATTGTCGGTGTGCGATAGACCGCGCCCACTGTTCCGCCTCTTGCTGTCAATCAACTGGTTTGTGACCCCGCGCTCAATATTATCCACATATTTAACTGCGTAATCGAGCCGGGTAAAACATAAAAAAATAATGTGGCGCCCTTTAGCGGCCAAAATGGCTTTTCAAAACACAAAGTTTGCTTACGAATTAATAAGCTAAAGATGCCGTCGGTGTTTTTGAACTTTACGATCACTGATAAGACTAATTAGTTGTACACACGGTAGCGTAAACTGGAACAATGGCAAATGTGAACCGATGTTTGATCGGCTGTCTCTGATATCGGATAATTTATGGCTGAACAATCAACATGAAAAATACGAAAGGTGCGCTTACTCAAAATATTGGTACAATTTTAGAATGAAGTGGCTTTTATTACTTACTCTGTGCATGATATTCGTGGTGTATGTAGCATTTCTGAATTTTGTCTCACAATGCAGCGCGATCTTTCTAGCTCCTTTGTAACTCCTGTTAGTTGAACTTGTTTTATATGCCTCATTTTTAAATATATTTATTTTATTTCTATGAATGTTAGTAGGTATATTGAAATACAGTTAATGAAAATACTAAATGGTCTCATCAATGGTGACAAGAGTCTGTATTTTTATATTTTCTTATTATATGTATGCATTCATTCTGTCCTTTTTTAAATTTCAGTCGACAATTTTTAAAAATTAAAATAGCATTAAATTAAATACAATTTTTTAAACTTTTGGTATATTGTACAGCTCCACTTGTAATTATAAGTAATTGTAAGCACTAAAGCATTGATACCCTATACATGTAGGTTAATAACGCATACTTTTTAACTTACTATTGATGTGTACGCAAACGCGAAGTTTTAGCCAATTCGTTCAAAAATATCTCGGCAAAAGTCTGACTAAAGACTATCTAATCTGGCTAAACAGATTTGGCTAAAAGGTTTAAAATCCTAGTGCTAGCCTAGTCTAGGCTATTGTTTTTTGGTATTATATTTACACGAGCATATTAATTTTGTGTTTTACTTATATTGCCTATTGATGCTGCCTTGTTGGTTAGAGATTAGATCATGGCGGGGATTTCTTTATCTACACTGTCCTGTTTTAATGGAATGACAGTAGGGTAAGTGTGACGTTTGGTGCACCCTAAAACCGGTTTAAACCTCCAGTGGCCTACTTTGCCACTGACCGTTCCAAGGCAGTAGCCCTAATGTCAACCCTTGTGTTTGTGATGTCGTTTACTTTTATTATTACTTTTGCCTTCTAGTTTGTTTGTTTCCATGTTTGTTTCTGTGTTTTGTGGTTGACTGTCCTCCTTGAATGCTATTTTCCCTGTCCAATCTTTTTATATTTCTTTATAACCGTTTCGTACCTTTTTTTTTTTGAAAACGCTATTGACTTGATGCAGTAAATACAACTTAAACGTTAAGTTATTGGAAGACAATGTCAGCGTAAAAAGTTGATGTAAATCCAGATAGTCCTTATTTCGGATGCATAAAAAACACACGACACTGCGTTTTCAAGTTGATGTTTTTTTAATGTTATTCACTGAAAAATAACATAATTACTCCTACTTCACCACATATATAATGAAGTGTTTACAAGATAAAAACAATTCTAGAACAGCAAAGGAAACAATGTATGAAGTTGAGTGTATCATCTTTTTCCAGAAAAAAAAGAAGTAAAAAAATGGTCATATATTTACTATCTATGGCAGACTGGTAGATATATACTAAAAACATGTTTTGAATGTGTCAGGGTATGCCAAAACATGCAGGCGGGGAGCCCTCTCCCGCACCCACCCTCGCGCATTAAATGCCACTATCCCTTAAAAAATACTTGGGGAAGCCCTGTACATTAAGTCAACACTTTTACAAAACTATTCAGATGGTCAATTAACATTTGACATTATAACTTTGAATATTTTTTCAGCTGTCTGGGAGGCAAGAACTGCTCTTGGTTATGTCAACCACAGAATTTGACTACACATGTGGGTCCCCCATCCTTCCTGACAGTCATATATTTAGGAAGAGCATGGAAGTCGTCACTCATATGTCAGGCCCCACTGGAGATCACACAGTATGGAGCTGGACTGATCCCAGCCAACTCATATACTCATTGCTGTTGGAGCTGACCCTCTTTCTGACATTTAAAACTGTTTTACCCCTTTGTAATAATTGCAAGTGTTTGTGAAAAGAGCCAGTTGTTACCAGGCCTTTTGGGAAACAATAAAACATACACAATTTCATATTGTTATCTATTGTAGTTTTTAAAATACCACATTTTCCCATTCATCAAAGCTCATCGCCACCTTAAATGTAACTTCACCAAAAAATATAATAAAATGCCTACCTACTCTATTTTTTTCAGCAATGTTACAGTAAACACAGGTATAATTTTATTTTGCCTTAATAATATTATAAAGGTCCCTTGATCCATTTTTGTTCTTAATAAATGGAATGATATTAAAAGGAAGAATTGGGTTTTGTATTTTTTCCATTTGTTTTGTGGAGATATTTTTCTAATGTAAGCTTTAATTGCGGCAATAACATTGTATAGCTGCTGAGCAGGAAATGTGCATTTACAAGGCTCCGGAAATATGGTTGCCCGACGCCCCGGGCAAGTGGGTTTTGGGAGCGGGCAGGTGACCTTCGTAAATCTGGTTGTCCATCACTTGCCCGATGGACGTTTCAGCATTAGATAAAAAACAAGGGAAAAATTTGCCTCGACTGTGAAGTTTGCCGATAATTGCTTTGTAATTAACCACCCGTCGCTTTCGCCGCGAGCAATTACTGATAAGTGGGATAAAACTGACTTGTGTTGTCCGTTATTGTTTAATCCCTCCCACTTGACAGTTTATCCTATTTTGATTGGCCGATGCCAATCTTCAACTGAAGACGGTGGTTTAGCAGTATAATATTCCACAGCGAATTTAATCTTCGAGAAAACTTAATCATCTACATTAAACATCGATGGATTTCTTTAGTCAACTCTACTGCTGCTATCATAATCTACCGTAATGTACTTTTCATCCGCATTCCGTAACCTTCTATTGAAATCCTCGCTAAAATGCGTCAAGCAACAAAGCGAGGGTAAATAAAAACTTATTGATCAGTTTCCATCATAAAACATGTTGATTTAGGATATTTTGACTGAAATTTGCATTTTTATGGATACAACTGTACTTGGAGTACATGTATATTTGCAAAAAGTAAAATTACTTTACTGCCATTCTGTGGGTGGCCTGGCCTTCAGCGAAATATTAGAGGCTGAAAGCATTACAGCCATTACCCCCAATTTGCTGGTCATTTATGAGTGTCTCTAAGATAGTTCTTTAAAAAAAAGTTAGGGTTTATCACCCGTTTGTATATATGAATACGAATTGTATACCGAAAGGGTTTAATGGAGGCATTTTATTATAGTGGTATATGTATATGACCAGGCATTAAATGTGATACATACATGTGTAATCAATGTTTGCAAATTGACACTGTTTACAGTGATAATAACTGTTGTTATAGTGTTTTCCTGCAATGGACAGTCTATTCTTATCATCATTTTATCAAAACTTAGCTTACCAGATAATTTAAGTGTTATCCAAAGATGTATTTGCCGTTTTGCTTTCCAAAACTTTAAGAATTACTTTCTAAGGCAGCCATGTTTGTTGCACTGCATTGTGGGGTCTGTTTACGTTTTATGAGTTAGCAACAGTTGTCAGTTTGAAAGTATGTTTAAAATGAATGAGTTAAAGGACAAACCTTTGGTATTTATTTAGTATAAATAATATTGTACACGTTTAACTATGTTGATGCATATGTTTCATTCAATTTAAGTCTTTAAATTAAGTTATCCCATGAAGGGGGTGTGTCTAAGGTCATGACCTCAACAGTCTTTCTAACAAAACATTGGGAGCAACCAATTTTTATGGGCGATTTTGTGTTGGTTGTTTGCATCCAGAGGTTTGGTCACTTTCACCAAGATTTTCTGCCAGTAGCTTGGCTACCTATAAGGCCAAAAGGCCCGGGCCTGCACTGCACATAATTTTCACATGCATGGTTAAAAAATATAGCAATTATGAAATAACAGACTGGTGTATGAATTTGTTGAATTTTGAAGTGTAATTTTGCTTCACTTTATATCTAAATATACGCCAAAAGGCACCAGAGACGTCAAACATTTTCAACATTTTCTGGGGAAGTATTCCTACAAAAAATAGTAGGGCCTGCTCATCAAAAACAGCTGTACAAAACAGTTTTTATATAAAAGGCTCATCAATATTTCTGATAATAAAAATTCAAAAAAGAAAACATTAGTGTTCTGTAACTTCTCAAAGAAATACAGTTGCTGCCACGCGGATTACGACTTATAACAGTCAATGCGGGGATTTTATCTCACCGCGGACACACTGATTTTGTCCCCGCGATCGGCGGACAATAACTTTTGACCACCGCGACTCGTTTTGAATCGCACACCGCTTTACCTGTTGCGAAATCGCAGGCCATCGCCGCGATTTACCTTCCGTATCGATTTGCAATTTTGCAGTCAATTTAATGCATTATTATTCAATAACTATTAAAAAATCGAAACAAAAGACAATTTTATTTTTGTTTTCAGGAAATTCACATGCCCGGATAATGTTTTCACGATAGTTATATGGCGGTTCCCATTACCGACTTCGCGATGACTGAACATAAAATTCAATTAGTAATTCTTATACTGGAAATTAGAATTATATTTTTAATTAATCGTTATTTGTAACACATTTTACTATTCTGCTGTTGATTATTAATACATCGATGAGTTCTTCAGTCAGAAAAAATTGTAAAAAATTCCGGGTCATAAACCCGTTATTAGTGTCGCCTTGTTAATAGGTACACACATTGCAAAGGATTGTGGGTAGCCAATTTATGTCCGGGTGAAGAGAAATGCGACTTTTGGACAACAAAAACGAAAAAACATGTGTTATTAAATGCATTAAAAGTTTGAAATATGTATTGCTTTCGAAATGTATTCATCGTATTTATCAGTTTTATTACGTTTTTTATTGATTCAAATGCCAAGACTATCTAATTTCTGAAAGACCTAAACGCCGTATTAAAGCAAAAGCTTTCAGTGACTTTCAAGCTAATAACATTATAGACAATCAGGTGCTAAATAATTCAAAGTGTTTCAAAACAATACAGTGCAAGAATGAACAATATAAAAACTCATTCTTTCCAAAGACAATTATTGATTGGAACCATCTTGAAGACAGTTTCGTTCTCACGCCATCATTGGAGAGCTTCAAATCACCTCTCGTAAAGTGCTACTAACAGCAACAGCCTCTCTTCCGATGTGTTTATGCCGTAACAAGCCCTACATCGTACAGTTTCAGATCCCTGCTCTAATTTCCAACGCTTCCCCCCCCCCCCCCCCCCCCCCCCCCATGAACCTATCACAGAGAATCCCCGCGATTGCTTTCTTTTGAGACTGGATTTTGCAATCGTGGTGATTTTTACGGTCACGGAGAATCCCCGCAATACATTTCGGGTGACAATCCGCGGTACGATCGCGGGGATTTGTGACTTCGATTGAAAAACGGCTGCGGGGATACTGCGAAAAAGTCGTAATTCGCGTGGCAGCAACTGTAAATTGGTGTCCCTTAGTAGAATATCAATAGTTTATAAAGGTGTGAAACCACTAATTATTTTCCCCATACATGTAGACACCAATGTTAAAGTGTCACATAGTAATGATTTGCTGCAAATTCAACTCAAATATGGATAATGCAGCAGTGTAATGTTCATATAGAAAACTAATTTTCCTCTTGAAAAATCACCAGAAAAGGT